>ML685797.1:6005813-6040615 GCA_007922175.1 Pelusios castaneus
ACTTAAGCAAAGTGTAGTGTAGACGCAGGGCACATTAAGTCGACTTAAGCCAAGCTTTAGTCGACTTAATTTACCAGTGTAGACGCAGCCCAGGAGCATCCCATCTCCCACATGGAGATCCTCCTACCTGGCACATCTTGTGAGGAGTTGGGCTCTCCCCTCCTCACAGAAAAGCTTTGACTTGTAAGATAAAATCAAAGTCTTTCTTAAGCATTGTCATTGCAGTCATAAAGAGCTACATAGGTCCTTGACTAGACAAAAAACATTGCACAGATTTTACTTCACTTATTTTTTAAACCAGTGTACTCCCTTGTGTGGATGTTTTCATTTAGATATGAAGGGTGGTTTCAGTTCAGCCTACATCTGATTCTAATTGACTTCAGCAAAACTAAAATAAATCCTTATCTATGTAAAAAAAGTTGAAGCCGTTTAATTTAACTGGATTTTTAAATCAATTTTAAATCAGACATAGGCAAATCTTTGTCTGAACACTCCTAGTTTGCTTAAGAGTGGTTTATTGCTGTTTAAACAGATTCCCAACTGATTTAAGATCAACTGAAATGACTCTGGTTTCCACCAAAATAAGCATGTCCACATAAGGGTTTGTATTAGTTTAACTGAATTGGTTTAAAAAGAAAATACCTCACCTCTATTTGAGCCAATGCAGCTTTTTCAAATAGATTAATCCCTGTAAGAAGGGACAGCTCAGATCTTACCTATATATGAAAGTTATTTCACTTTAATCTAAGGTGGGGATTGTAAACTGATTTAGTTCAACTGGTGTAAAAGAATCTGTAGAAATTAATTTCAGATGAAATCAGGTTTATTTGCATTTATCTTAAGTCTGTTAACAACCGTTTAAGAAAACTGGTTGAAAGATGGATTAAAGTTAAATGAGTGCAACTTGTGTATAGACTAGACTAATATCCTATGTTGGTGGGCATGATATAAGAATCTAAGTGGAGTAAAATTGATTCATTCTACCAGTTCTCCTGAAGGAAGAGAGACAAAAAGAAGAATCAAAGTTGGGTTACTATCCTGAAATTAGTGTTTATGAAGATGTATTAAAAAAGATTTTGTGAGAATATTACGACAGCCAGTTAAAAAAACCTGTGCTTTGATCTTGAACATTGAATAATATGCATTTATCAAGCAATTGGGATTGTTTGTTAATGAAATGTATATAATAGAAATTAGAATAGAAGAGTGTGATTATATAATGCAAGATGATGTTATAAAACAAAATTACTTGAGGGATAAATATTAAATTAAAGGATTAAACTGCATTATGAAACTTGTTTAAACTTAAAACACCCAACAGATAAAGAAATGAATAAATGTCTTGAACTGAATACAGTCTTAAGAGAGTTTGAAAAGGTTTGTTTTGTACATTGAGATATTAACTTTATCAGTGTTGCAAAATGAACTGGGGACAATTTAGAGAAAGTTTTAGGAGAAAACATTCCTGAAACTCTACATAATACATGAAAAGCCAAACACTACGAACCAAATAAAGTTAATTTAGACACCCTTTTTCCTCCATAAACTATAAAGGTTTAGAAGGAAATTTTCAGTGTTGTAAGTTGTTCCTTGCACCTTCCTCTGAAACATAGGTACTGACCACTGTCAGAGGGTGCATCTACACTGGCAACTTAGGTCGACTTAAGGACGCTTAAATTGACTTACACAAAGTTGCGTCCACACTGGGCTTTTTATTAAGTTGACTTAAGTGCTTCCTTAAGTCAACTTAATAACACCACCTCTGAAGGTTGACTTAAGCCTTAAGTCGACTTATTAAGTCGATTAAAAGCCAGTGTGGACGGCTATGTCTACTGCTAAGTCAACTTAACCAGGTCAACTTAAGTCGACTTAAAGTGTAGCCACTCAGTTAAGTCGTCTTAACAAGCTCATCAGGTTTCTCCATGGGCCCATTGAACTTGGGAGTTTCCTTAACATTAAGGACACAATGATTGTAGAGGCTCCCAAGTTCAATGGGCCCCTGGAGAAACCTGATGAGCCATTAAGGAGACAATGGTTATAGACAGCTTCCTGTCTGGGGCATTTCCACAGAATCACACAAGTTAAAGTATAGATATAACACCAAATTCCTAACTTCTAATACAAATACAATTCCTAGACATAAACTATATAATCATTCCCAGCAAATTACTACCTTTCTATTGATACCAAACATGACATAGTTCCTATGGATTATAGCATTTATGAGATATTAATAGAAAATAATATTAAAAATGCTTCCCTAAATCCACACAGCATCCCACAGGGCTCTTCCTTGCCCTTTGGGGGGCATGCCAGGCTCCCCTTGTATCCTCCCCGGTAGGGAGCGCATTGGTGTAGTCCTGGGGTAGCCCTAAGTCGACTTAGGGCTACCCCACGTCTACACCGGCTTAATTCGACTTTAAAAAGTCAAATTAAGCCTTAAATCTAATTAAATCTAGGTTTAATAAAGTCGACATAATTTTCATTAAGTCAACTTTATTTTCCTTAAGTCGACTTAAGCAATCTGCTTAAGTCGACTTAAGAAAACTGTAGTGTAGACGCAGGGTAAATTAAGTCGACTTAAGCAAGCTTCAGTCGACTTAATTCACAAGTGTAGACGCAGCCATAATGAGCAAAAGGAATCTATGATTAGACATGTTTTTATGGTGTGAATAAGCATTTCAGGTTGTCCAGGAAGATTATTTATTTTTCTGGATTGTGACTGGCTGAAATTCTTTTGTATTAAAATTAAGTAAATCCTTCATAATCAATTACCTACTGTCTATTTGCAAGACAGAAGTTGTAGGGAAAGTGAGGCATTCATTCTGCTCTGATAAATCAGTCAATAAATGCAGTCATGACAGATCTGATGGAAGTTATCATGATTAACATCATCTATATTATTGTGTTTATTACAGCCATTTTCTATTTCAGGAAAATATGCCCATCTGCCTGCAGCATAGCTGAAGGCTAGAGTGGAAAAAAAATCTGTTTTCTCACAGTATGCAACCAAAACTAACCCACCAGTCATCATGCAGGACAGACATGTAGAAGTGGAGCTCAAAAGATTGCTTGGACAATGTCAGATTCTCAGCATCATAAGTAATTTTAAATTGGACTTCTACACACATTAATGATAAACCCCCACTGCACAGTATGTCAGTATACTGTGTTGACCTCTGCTCAAAACTACCTTCACCAAAGTATTTATTTCCTATCAATTACTGGAGATGAACTAGTATAGTTAGTCCAATACCTATATATTGCATGAAAAGCATATTTAATGGCATATATGTTTTTCTTTTACACACCTTGGGCCAGATCACTGGTATTGACACATACAGCCTGAAGCCTAAGCGTTTATCATGACTATGCTAAAAAATTCCCATAAAGCTTTGTGAAAAGTAATGCTAAAAAGAGAGACTACATAGAATAATTAGCAAATAGAAGCAAAGTTGCTTGTTAAGTGGAAATATGTTTAAGCTCTTGACATTTCCTATAGCTATTGTTTTGGCAATTATGATCAACTATTGTTTTAGCAATTATGATTAACTGTTCCTTGCAAACATATTTTGTGCTTAATTCTGATTGTACCTGAAACCACAAAACCAGTAACTAAATACCTTCAAAGTGTAACCCTGTAGTATCCAGCTCTGATCACTGGATACTCTCGGAAATCCCAGATCCTTTGATCCCAAAGGAAGTGTGTACTCCAGTTTTACCTTAGGCCACAGCTCCTGGCTCATACACAGCACTTGAGTTCAATTATAAAGTAAAAGGAAATTTAAGAAAGCATAGAGATTGTAAAAAACTAAACAAGCAAAAACAAAATAAAAACAGTGTGACATGGATACAAATGGTTTCGTATAAAACAAAATCATAACTCATTCTAGAAATTGTTTATCTTCTGTCTAAAGAAGTTTTCCTCATCCAAAGTTCCTGCAGCTTATCTCAGCAAGGTTAGTCTGTGATCTTCATTTGATGAAACAAGCTGTGCTGCAGTTTGCTGACTCTGTGAAAGATCCAGCCTATCATAACCAAGACACAGGCGGTCAGACTTACTGGTTGGAACAGGAGTCAGGAGGTCAGAGTTCAAGACAGGTCAGTGAGCAAACTAAGAACAGGCTTCAGGAGGTGGGGTTAGGCACCAGGTTACAGAGAGCAATCAAATAGTGAAGTTGAGAACAAAGCAGGGTCGGAAGTCAGAATTTAACTGAAAGCAAGGTCTGGAGGAGAACCAGGCAGGCAGATCATCTGTGCTGTTGCTCAGGCAGCTCCCCTTCTTGGCTTCCCAGTTGAAGTATTGGTACCAGCCAATCAGTGGATTATAAAGGGCTGCCACTCAGGTTCCACTGGGTGCTACTTCCTGCCAAACCCCACCTCACATTTGTTCTCTCATGGTGATGGAGAGGTGTCAGCAGCCTGGAAGCCACATAGCCCAGAGTCCAGCCCCACAGATTCTAATACAGTGGTGTCAAACATGAGGCCCGTGGGTAGGATGCAGCCCGCAAACCTCTTCCATCCAGCCTGTGAATGTGCTCTGCAGAAACACACTCTTTCCCTAACAGAGAGAGAGCGAGAAAGAGAGAAGTCTCGCATACCAAACCCTGCACAATGCTGTGAGAGTGTCAGGTCTTGCAACATCGCAGAGCACTGGATATGCGAAACTGCATTCCATGAGACCACACACTCTCCCTAACAGAGAAAGAGAGAGTGGTATCGTGGAGCGCAGTCTCACATACACAGTGCTCTGCGATGCCATGAGAGTACCCTAGTATTTTGATTTATGGTATGTATGGTCTACTTGAAGTACATTTAATTCAAATCTGGCCCGCCACAGCAAATGAGTTTGACACCCCTGTCCTAACTATCTATACCTACAGCTATAACTCAAAAGTACATGGTTTTTCCTTGTAGATGGGGCTTTCCCCCCCCCCTCCCTTGGTTCACTTCTTCCAATAAATTTCCTTTCTGGTGATTTCCCAATCCTTTATTAGCATTTGACTCAGACTGCAAATAGTTGTCTAGTGTGTACCAGACAATATTCACGTAACCCTTCTACCAGGCCAAGATGGCAGTAACAAAGGGCCGGGTTCTGTATCTTGGGGTTCCTAACAATGGTACAACACCAGCTGCTCACGTTCCCACCCAGTCTCCCAGACACCCCAGAGGGCAATACTTCCCCTCTCACAAGCACAAGTCTGAGTGTAGTATATAAAAGTACATAAAAATATATCAAGGAAATATCAAAACCAGCACTTGTTTACACTCTTTATGTGCAAACAGATGGATAAACATATCTTGCCTGGGAAAATGGCTTTTTAGCTGTCCTTGTGAGGAACCTTCAAGCTGCCTTCCAGCCTTAAGATAAATTTTCAGTACCCGCACCCCTAATACAGTAGCTGTACATCTATTTCACAATTATGACGACCAGTGTGACAGTGGCTTTCATAAAAGACTTTATATGCGGTTCTTTGGGTGAACCTTGGAGATCCCTGTACCTATAAAAATTCCAGAGCCTCCTGGTAGTTGGCATCCAGAGGTTCTTGGGTCATAATAGGAAACAAACCTTGTCTTGCAGCTGCATAGGAAATACTGACTTTAAGGTCACATTAACATATGACTGGTTAAAACTTTTGGTTTAGAATCTAAACTTTAGATTCATGCTAAGTTCTGGGGTTAAAAGATTAAACTGTTGTGGTACTTTGTTAGGCTGGGAACTAGAATAAATGGAATATATAAGCTCTGGATAACAAGATTGACAGATGTCAAGATTGTCTAGTACTAATCATATCATGAGCAACGAGCTGTAATATGGATTAAAGACCTGGTGTATAAAAGCCCATTAAAGTTGAAGTAACAGAACTCACTGCCCATGGAAAGCCTGGTGACTGCAGAGGTTTGTAAGTAATTGTCGCTCTATAATGTGCTGTCAATTTTTTTGGCCAGGGCAACCTGACTTAAAAAAGCTCTTTTGAGTTTAATATGAATGGTCTCATTAATCAGTACGCTAACTGAACCCATTATTTACACTATGGAAGGGACACCATGCGAGGATACCACCATCTCTTCAAGATTTCCCTAATGGGAGTTTCCCCATTATTATTCCATCACAAGAGAGGTGTGGCAGAATAGACTCAGGTCCATTCTCAAATCCACCCTGGGTTTGCATGCATCTCCGGGGATCAGCAAGAGTTCGGGCCATCTCTGCAAAGTTGTCTTCACAGCCAACTCTTTGCTTTCAGCACTTTCTCTCCTTTCTCTCCTTCTCATCACACTATCGTAAGTGAAACTAAGAGCTAATGAGGGCTTCAGTGAAAAGGAAAATATTGTACTTTTTTTTTTAATCCATCTATGCGGAGCTAGTACAGAGTCTGCAACCTGTGGCTCCAGAGCCACATACAGCTCTTTGACTGCCCCCGTGTGGCTCTGAGCTCCAGGCCCCTCTCCTGCCACTGGGGAACCCTGCAGATGGCCTGCACCAGGTTCCAGGCTCCCCCGCCACCAGGAAAGCCTACAGGGAGCCCGCTCTTGGTTCTGGGCTCCCCTTTCCCCCGCCCCTCCCCCCCACCAGAGGACCCTGTGGCAGGTGCCCTGGCCCAGTTCCCAGCCCCCTCCCCCCAGGAGGCTACCCCCATTGAGGCTCTCAAAATACTTGGGTATTGAAGGAATTTTTTAAAATTACTCTTCTTATCTTTCAGGTTGCCAACCCCTGGGCTAATACATCTTTTCAGCACATCCATTCCCCAGCTTCTTCCCCTGCATAAGTCCCCAGACCAACAGATAGGCCTGTAGAGTTCAGGGAAATTGAAGACAGAGCCATGGAGGCAAAGCCCCATTTTGAACAAAGTCAGCTCCACATACTCAATCCCACTTGTAATTAAAATAAATAAATAAAATAAAATTTCATTTCAAGCCCTGCAGCTAAGATCTTTATTATTGTTTTCGGCTATGTCTCAGCTCAGCTACTACAGCCACCCCATCTCTAGTATTCCTACATATCACTACACAACTCCAAAATGCTTCTGTGAACATTATCTGCCTTTCCTGCTGCTCTGAATGTGTCTGCCCTAACTGAATCCCTGCATTGGCTCTCTTTTCACATAGAGTTCAAGCTCCTCATTATAACTGTCAAGTCTCTCACAACTCTTTGCCTCTGCCTGTATCTTTGCTGTCATTTCATCCCAAACCCTTCACTCCTTAGGTCAGGGGCTGGCAACCTTTGCCGACCTCTGTGCAGGCCCTTACCCACCAACTCTCAGCCGGAGCTGGCGGTCCCCTCTGCTGAAAAAATATGTGGTGGCCACCTGAAAATTCAGTGGTGGCAACAGTTGGAAGGGGAGGGTTGCTTCCCAGACATGCCATGGAAAGAAGTGGCTCCTCTCGGGGGTCCCCAGGCATGCCGCAGAAAGAAGCTGCCCGGAGTGGCATCTTTCGGTAGTGGCACACTGCGGAGAGCAGCCACTCTGGGTAGCTTCTTTCCATGGCATGTGAGGACATGGGCATGATGGGGTCCCCTGTGCCCCAGCCACACCTGAAAGAAGCCATGCAGAGTGGCTTTTGGTGGCAGGAGTGGCAATTTCTGTGGCAGGCAAAGGGTGCCACATGCTGCTCTGAATGGGCTCGCGTTCCATTGTTGGCACACATGCTGGGATTGCTTACCCCTACCTTAGGCTCTTATGTGTCCTCTCTCCTAACTGACTCCTTTGTCCTTCTGCTCCCAGCCTTGCGTTTTCTTTTGCACTGCCCATTTTGCTGTAGTAGACATGTATTTCCTGTGCACCACACATGTTCTCGCCTCTCTTTCAAATTCCTCCTTAAAATCCACTTCTTTCACATAACCTTCTGATGCTTTTCTCGGTGATTTGGGCTCAGATTTGCAGAATTAGTGATTTGGGGTTTCTCCATTGATGGATCTTATAGGACCCCGATTTTAAGTGCTGAACAACCCACTGAAAATCAGGGACCTTTAAAGTGAAACAAATCATTACTTCACTAGCCTTTTTTTTTTAAATCTTATCTTTAATTTTATGTCTCTCTAGCTCCAAACATGAACTGTTTGCCTGTCAACCATATTTGTCTCAGTTAAACTACAAGCACTTATTGACAAGAAAATAGTCTTTTTACATAAATACTTAATGCACTCTGGAAATAATCATATCCAATGTGTATTGTATCAGTCTTTTATTCTTAATCAGTCTTTTTCTATATAAAGTGTCCATCAGAAATATTTAGGCATTGGTCAGGGTCTGCACTCCAGTGCAGCTTGAATCTCAGTTACTATTGAGCCCCCTTACCTTTGCAGCCTGAGCTGACTTCCAGCCATGCCTCTGTTGATGATACACAGACAGTCCCTTCAGACCCTGTTATCAGCCAACACAGCAGCAGGTGGTGCCACACACCCAACTGAGTCACATGAATACTCTACCTGAACCACTCATGTGCCACCATAGAGCAAGGCATTAGCAGTAACAACCCTTCTCCCACCCCCTCCAGTTCCCAAACTCTTCACTACATGAGTCCACTCTGATATTATGCCATCTTGCACTGAACAGAGATCTGTACAGTGCAAGTTTATTCAATTAGTCTGCTTCCCAGACTAAATTAATGCTGCCAAGAAGGCTAATGGCAAAATTGGGCTACATTAGTAGTAGCATTGCTAGCAAATCAAGGGAAGTGATTATTCCCCTTTATTTGGCATTGGTGAGGCCACATTTTGAGTATTGTGTCCAGGTTTTGGACCCCCCCACTACAGGAAGGGTGTGAACAAATTGGAAAGAGCCCAGCATAAAGCAATGCAAATGATTAAGGGGCTGTTGTACATGACTGATGAGGAGAGGCTGAGGGAACAAGGCCTGTTGCGTCTGCAAAGAGAAGAGTGATGGTGGATTTGATAGCAGCCTTTAGCTACCTGAAGTAGGATTCCAGGCAAGAAGGAGCTAGGCTTTTCTTAGTGGTGGTAAATGACAGAACAAGGAGCAATGTCTCAAACTGCAGCAGGGGAGGTCAAGTTGGTTATTTGGAAAACATTTTTCACTAGGAGGTGATGAAGCCCTGGAATAGGTATTGGAATCTCCATCCATAAAAATCTCTAAACCCTGGCTTGACAAAGTCCTGAATGGAATGATTTAGTTGGGGTTGGTCCTGCTTTGAGCAGGGAGTTGGACTAGATGCCCTCTTGCGGTACCTTCCAAACCTAATATTCAGTGATTACCCAGCTTCTGTTAACAGAGTTAAGATTCCCTAAACACTTCACTCAGAAAGACACTGGTTAAGATAAAATGTTAACTACCAGAAAGAGGTTTTAAGTGATAAGTTGAAAGAGACTAGAAATAGTTATCAAAGAAATAAAAATAAGATTGTAGTCTAAATTTTAACAGGATTAATCTAGATTTGAATCTAGAAATGTCTCACCCAAGAGGTTGTACAAGCAGACAACAGATCTTCAGTACAGAGGCAGAGACTGTTTTCCCCACCTAGGATTATCCCTCTCCAAGTTCAAAATTTTTGTCTTCCAGCTGTTTCTTCAGGTGTTGAGTTGTGGGGGGAATGAAACGAAGTGATCACGTCATTCCCCTTCTTTTATAATCTGTTCCAGTTTGCTGGAACAAATCAATGCTTGTGACCTGGGGGGGGGGCAGTATCCTCATTGGTCAGTCAGGGTCCATTGTTTACGTGCTTCCTCAGTGAAGTCCCTATTGTAAACAATCCCTGTTAAAGGATTCTGTCCTTGAATGGGCGAGAGAGAGCCATCAAAAGTGTCTGGCAACTCCATTGTTCTACCTGAAAAGCTGGTTTGTGTGTATTTCCCACCTTGGAACATGCTGTAATAGCAATTTCAGCAGTATTTTATGACTTCATATACAACAATCAACATTAACATCTTGGTAGATTGTATGGGTTAGCAGATCAAGATTTTTAAAATACCACACAAGGAATATTTTGTACAGAACATATCATGAGCATATGACAGTGGTGAATATGGGGGTTTTGGAGTGCTGCTTTAAGAGACAGAGCGTCATAGCATTGCCCTAATAATATAAAAGCTCAGATTTGGTCTCAAAGGGCCATACTCTAAAAGTTTAATGAATATTCATAGATGCAAAGAGAAACAAACCTGCTCATTGACGATTCCCCATTTACAGTTACATTGACACCTATCAGTTAGCTTTTAATCCACTTACTGCATGCCATGTTAATTTTACATCATTTTAGTTTTTTAATCCAAATGTTACACAATATCAAGTCAAACACCTCGTAGAAGTCTAAACGTATTACAAGAACAGCTTTATCAACCAAAAACATAATCTCATCAAAAATATATTAGTTAATTCAGCTGGATCTATTTTCCACAAACCATTGTTGATTGGCTTTATTTATGTCACCATCCTTTAATTCTTTGTTAATTGAGTCCCACATCAGCCATTCCATTATCTTACCCAGGACTGGTATCAGAATGACTGGCCTATAAATTAGCGGGTTATCCTATTTACCCATTTTAAATATGGGTGTCACACTGTCTGAAGTGGCTCATGAATGCCTTATTCAGGGCAGACTATCAAAAGCAGGTTGGAAAGCCCAAACCTGGTATGTTCTATGGTATGCTCTATAATTAGATTTACTAAATACTGCAATAGTCTTATAAGGGAGTCATAGAGGGTGCGTCTACACTTACAAATTAAGTCGACTTAAGCTTGCTTAAGTCGACTTAATTTAATCTGCGTCTACACTACATTTTCCTTAAGTCAATTTAAGCAGCAGCGTAAGTCAATTTAAGGAAAATTAAAGTTGACTTTATAAAACCTACTTTAAAGTCGACTTTACTGGCTAAGTCGACTTTGGTTGTATTACTTGTGTCCTTAATGGCTCATCAGGTTACTCCCTGGGCCCATATCACCTGGCAGATTCCTTAATATTAAGGAGACAATGGTTTTACACAGCCACCTGTCTCAGGCATTTCAATAAAATCACATAAATTAACGTATAGATATAACACCAAATTCCTAACTAAACTAACTACTAATCCAAATACAATTCCTAGACATAAACTATATAATAATTCCCAGCAAATTACTACCTTTCTATTGATACCAAACATGACATAGTTCCTATGGATTATAGCATTTATGAGATATGAATAGAAAATAATATCATAAATGCTTCCCTAAATCCAGACAGCATCACACAGGGCTCTGCCCTGCCCTTTGGGGGGCGTGCCAGGCTCCCCCTGGCAGGGAGGGCATTGGTATAGTCCTGGGGTAGCCCTAAGTTGACTTAGGGCTACCCCAGGGTTACACTGGCTTAATTCGACTTTAAAAAGTAGAATTAAGCCTTAAGTCTAATGAAAAGTAGAATTAAGCCTTAAGTCTAATGAATAAAGTTGACTTAGTTTTCATTGTCGACTTTATTTTCCTTAAGTCGACTTAAGCAAGCTGCTTAAGTCGACTTAGGGAAACTGTAGTGTAGACGCAGTGTAAATTAAGTCGACTTAAGCAAGCTTAAGTCGACTTAATTTACAAGTGTAGACGCAGCCTCTGTCTTTTCTCCTTGTTTGGTTATTCTGCCCTGTTAGAATCCAAAGAGTCCAAAGATTAACTTTTCCTGGTACCCATGCTTATAGCTTCCTTTCACAGAAAACAAGTTGACAAGATGACTACCCACAAGGACTATTTCTTTGAGGGCAGTGGGGAGTGTATTTAGATTCTGTGATCTCTGGTCCTACCACAATGACCTTCAAAGACACAAGGATTATCACTTTCCTGCTACAGTTCTTCACTTGCATCACACAAAACTTATTTCTTGTTTTATGTGTTCTTTCATTACAGGGGTATATACAATGTAAATGTTTTTCCATTCTAACAGGATACAGACAAGTGAAAACAATGCATGTTTTCATGACGTTTAAAAACCAAGTACATTCTTCTACATTTAACAATCTCTTTGATCTATACTAATACACAAGAAAACTGGCCTGCCTTCCAGCTGTATGTTTGTCATTTCTCAGCTGATGCCTAGGCCTTGGCCAGAGCTGGCACTTAGCTTGCCAGTGTCACAGCATTAGCTTTCGTCCAGTCATCTAGAACTTCCTCACTGGTCCAACACTTATTGAAAATCAACTTAAATGATCCACTGAGCTCCTCAGCCAGTCTTTTCAAAACTCTTGGGTGCAAGTTATCTGGAGCAACTGATTTAAATAATGTCCAATTTTAGTAGCTCTTGTTCAACATCCTACCGAGATATTAGTGGAATAGAGAAAAGGAATGTTATCATATGATATAACTACATCAATCAGTTATTTTCTCAAATACAAATCAAACATTTATTAAACAGCTTAGTCACTTCTGCATTATTATTGGTAATTCCACCATTTCCATCTAATGATGGACCAATACTATTGTGAGGCTTCTTTCTGCTCCTGTGAAGGGGTTTACAAACCTCCCACGAAGACTAACGGAGTAATGGAGCAACACTGGGTCAGGAAGGCCCCAGCCCTAAAGCAGTTACAGAGCATGCTCCAAATGGAAGGCCAGCTTCAAGGAGACTGATGAGCTGGGAAAAGGGAGAATAGGGTGGTCTGGCTGGCTGGCAGAGGCTGAGAGATGGACAATGGAACTCACAAGAGACTTGGGTTGGCAGAGGGTTGGCTGAAGAGAGCTGGAAATATAGGCTGAGAGGAAGAGGCTGAAAGTTATGTTGGAAAATGTGGGATGAGCAGCAAGGGATAAGGAATGGCTTCAGATCTGGAAGAATAAGAATAAAAGCAGTGGCATCACCACTGCAAAAATAGGTTAGGGGCCTGGGCCCATGGCCTGGATGGACCCAATCCGGTCTGGATTGGGTTCCTTGCCACCACCATCTTGCGGCCCACCCCCGGATCCCCATCTGGGGTCGGGGCTGTCACAGGAGTGGGCTGCCCCCTGCCGCCCAGCCCCGGCTGTGGTCATGGCCAAATTGAGCTGCCACTGGCGGGCCACAGGTCCCCAGCCAGAGTCGGGGCTGGATCGGGCCAGCATGCGGGGCTGGCAGGCAGGACTCAGGTCCCCAACCGGAGTTGGGGCTGGACCAGGCCGCTCCTGGTGGGCAGGCCCTCGGTCCCTGGGCAGGATCAGGGATGGATCAGGCCACCATTGACAGCCAGGCCCCAGGTCCCCACTGGACTTGGGGTACTGGTGCTGGGACTCAAGGCATGTACCCTGTGTGTCCAGGATCAGCAACACCACTGAATAAAAGTATCCATATCTGAAGAAGGGGGAACAGATAGGGATGGAAAACAGTAAGGGAAAGGACTCAAACAAATGACTTGCTGATGATGTAAAGAGAGGTTAATTCCTTGTAAACAGCAGAATGTATTAGACAAAGTGTGGGAGATATATTAAGAGTTAAAAGAATGCAGGTTGGGAGACTTGTTAGTAAAATGTACACAAGGAACAGGCTGGGAACTTCTTAAAACTAAAATTATAGAGAAAATAAAAAGTAATTTCCCAGCTATGGGTAATATACAAGTTTCCAGTAGGCATGACTGAGGATAAAGTTAAAAAGGAATATAGATGAGGACCAAGTGACTTATTAGTTTGAGAAGGGGAAAATACAAACCATCTGCATATGAGAACTTATGGAAGGGATAGAAATAAAATGCAGCATGTGGAGGGGATAAGATCAGTGCAGCATACGAAGTATGTGTGGAGAGATATAGAAAATTAAAACTATCCATAAAATGCCCTATGCAAGGGAACAGAAGAAGATGTATGCCATATAGGCAAAGAAGAAATTATACCACTTATGATAGAAGTGATTAATTGCACTTTAGAGATGGGGAAGAAGACTGAAAGAATAAAAATGATAACAAAAGTGGCAGAAAAGTATTTGCATATAAGCAATCTCTCAATACTGCATACATTCAATTTTAAATGAAGGCAATAATATAGTTTAAACATGGCTCTAATGGTTTCTTTTTCTGGATGCACAGCTTAACATACGGTCAGGAATTAAAGAAAACAGTTTTGGAAATGGAAAACAAACCTGACTTGATATGTGTCCGAGAAACATGGTTTGTGAGAAAACTTATGGTTAGACTGAATGGTATTCAGAGTAAAAACCAATTTATACCTGGTTTTGTAATAAAAGATAAAGTTGAAAGTTCTAACTTAGGATAAGTGAACA
Source organism: Pelusios castaneus (assembly GCA_007922175.1). Classification (NCBI taxonomy): domain Eukaryota; kingdom Metazoa; phylum Chordata; order Testudines; family Pelomedusidae; genus Pelusios; species Pelusios castaneus. The sequence continues at coordinate 6,019,974 of ML685797.1, forward strand.
TTTTAGTAAAAGAGTTCCAAAAAGTTAGTAATGATACAAATCAAAGAGTTTTGTGTGTGATGCTGTCTGGGTTTAGGGGATCATTTATGATACTATTTCATGTCAATATTTCATAAATGCAATAATACATATGAGATATGCCATGTTTGGTACCAACAGAAAGATTATAATTTGCTAGGAATTATTATATTGTTTATTTGTAGGTATCATAGCTGTATTAGAAGTTATGAATGTGTTTATTATATCTGTGTTTCAATTTGTTTGATTCTCGGAAACTCCCCAGACAGGATGTCTACAGCTATTGTCTCCTTAATGGCACATTAAGGAAGCTCACAGGTATAGTGGGTCCAAAGAGAAACCTGTTGAGCCACTAGGACTTGCCCATGTGATTCAACTCCATTTTGGTTTGAAAAAATTTCACACCACATGGGAAAGGCCAGCTCTGGATCTATTCACCTGTAACTGAAGCTGTGAACAATGGACTGAGACTCACCCAGGTACTGGGTGCCCACTAGAGGATCTATACAAGCCTGTAAACTCCAAAATTCTTCCACGGACTTGCTTTACATGGACTCAATCATTGTATGTATGTGATTTGCTTTAATCCTTTAATATTTCTTGTATCTTGTTTCTTTCCTTTTTACAATAAACCTTCAGTTTTAGTTACTAAAGGATTGGCTGGCAGCATGGTGTTTAGGTAAGATCCAAGCCTATATTGTTCTCTGTAATGTGGCTGACCCTCTGGGGTCAGGAAAACCTATTTTGGGTAAAGAACTTGGAGTTTTAAGCAACTTATCTCTTTACCAAATCCAGTGGCTGTTTGGGGACCAGTGGCTGAAATGCAGTAAAGGGGCTATTTGTACTTTGTAATGCTTCTTGATAACTGGAGTGGGGAATCAGAAGCACAGTTTCTGACTATTGGGAAAGCTGGTTTCAGTCTCCAGAGAGTTTGGCTCTCATTTTTGCAGCTTGCCCTGATATTTGCTTTTTTCATGTGGTTATTCGAGGAGGTCTGCTCATATTGTGAACAAAAAATAATGTTTGCTGGAAAAAAAATAAAACCAAACTGTAAGCTCTTTCATGGCTTGGGGGAAAAGAAATATGGTATACTAAATGCAAATTTCAGTATATAGGAACTTAAAAAAAGGTAGAGACAAAAATAAAAATACAGACCCAGATAAAGATAAGATATGTAATGCAATGCTTAAACACCTATTGGAAGGCAGTTTAAGAGTTTTATTGAAATTATATAATAATAGATGGGGAAAAGGAATACTACTTGCAGAAGGGCCATAAGTGGTGGTTATACCAATTAGGAAACCTGGCAAATTACACACAAGATCTGATGCACAGACCTAATGGCCTCACATCATGTGTGGGCAAAATTATGGAAAAAATGATGAGAGATTGGTAGCATAGTTGGTGGGGGGGAGATTATAAAATGTATACAAAATGATTTCAGGACAGGAAAATGGATTGTTAATCATTTTATAAGATTAGAAAGAAATAAAAAACTATCAGAACAGAGAGTTTGTGATAACTTATCTTTTTGGACACTGAAAAAGCATACAGCGTTATGTGGAGGGAAGGCTTAGTGTATTAGGAATAAGAGGAAGAATGTTCTGATGGATAAGAGACTTCTGAATTGGGAGCAGCTTTGTCGAATATTTATAAACTTAATAATGGCACTCCATAGGGAATTGCTATCATCCCAACCCTATTTAGCATTGTGATTAATAATCTCCCAGAGCACATATAAGCAGGAATAGGTCTTACTCTATTTGCAGATGACTGTGTTATATGGGCCATACATAGAAAATTAAGATAACTGTGGAGAAAACCAATGAGGTGCTCAGGAGCATCTCAGAATGGGAAGATTCTTGGGGAATTAAATTCTCGCTTGCTAAAACAAAGGGAATGGCCTTCACAAAAAGGAAGATTGGGAAGAATGGAACCTATATCTGTATACAGATTGTTCAAAAATTTACATTCTTCAGAGTTATTTTTTGTGACAAACTTGGAAGAGCAATACTGATAATATTAAGACTAAATGTAAAGATAGGATGAATCTGGTTATTTCTAGGGTACAGATAAGAACAAGCTGTTGGTGCTAGATAGAGCATTAATAGGACCGGTTATAGATTACAGATGCCAAGCCTTTAAAACAACTTCTAAATCAACATTTAAAAAAATTGAGCCAATTTAAGCCCAGGTTCTGCAAGTATTAAGACTCCATTGTTTGTGCTACAGGTAGCAACTAGAGAAATGCCTACAAAGTTAAGGATGAAATTGTTCAATTTGACTATTTGGGCTAGGGTTAATGGAAATAATGAGGATAAGAGTACTAAAATGAATACACGAGAACTGTTGTGAGTTAAGTAGACAAGTAGTAACTTGGCACCACACATTCCCACGTCTTAACAAGATCAAAAGGTGCGTAAAATAGTTGGGTAAAAATGAAAATACAGAAGTAAAGTCTTTAGTCATGGATGTGACAAAGCACCCCTCTATTTTTACCCTACATACTATTGCAATAATCTTTGTTTAAAATGTGTCTTGTGATGTATCATTTGAAAACCAATAACCCACCATTTGATAATATCATGGTGAAGTGTATCAATATTATATGTAAAATTATAAAATCCTACTTTATGAAGCCACACAGCCCTGCCTAGGCAATGGCTGTTAAATAGGTGTATCCTAAACAAAGGAATGTGTATTTACACACAGGTGGGAAGACGAGAATGGAGCCTTCTTCACCACCAAACTCCATGTCACTTGCTTTATTGTTTGAATAAACTTTGAAGTCGATCCTTCTGAAGAAAGGTTCGCTGGACTTTAAAAGAAGACCGCCCTCTCACCCAAGAACACAAAGGCACCAGCAATTGTGGGCCTCTGGGAGAGATCCTATGAAATACATGCTAAACTGAAGGATAATGGTATATTTAATAGCTAGGATAGAAGAAGTGAAGTAACAATATTTATCTAGAGTGCTAACGGGTCACTGTGACCTGAATGATAACTTAATAAACAAGCAAAAAGACGGCATGCATAACATATCCAAAGTAAAGAAATAGTTAAGCAGCTGCTGTGGAAATGCAGGGACAATTATACAGAAAGAAAGATGCTTTATGGAGAACTGAGATGCCTCAGGATAAAGGAACAGAGTCTGAAAGGACTGCTAAGAGTACCAGGAAAGTGGCGTAGCATTAAAAACGCATTAGTTCACTTTAAGGGTACAGGACTAGGTCAGAAGATGTAGATGTTTGGTTATGTGAAAACTAGTGGGTGGCAGTTGTAGCCTCAAATTTTGAGGCTGCTGCACCATAAAACGATCGGAAAAGAAATGAAAAAGAAGCATGGGAAAGAGTGAAGGAAAGACTGACTGCAGGCGGGCACATCCAAGAGACGAAGGACCTGGCCTGTTTTTTCTCTCACACCCTTCTTCCTGATAAGGCATGAGCAAAAGGATACTGGAAAGTGAGCTAGGAAAACCCAATTGACTCACTGAGGGAGCAATCCTCTGCTGAGAGGAAGATGAGTGCCACAACCACATCCTCATCCGAAGAGAAAACAAGAGGAGGTAGGAAGTTACCCAGGGAAAGCTAGACTGTGCATCAGGCAGAGGGGACTAAGAATCTCTTTCTCCCTTAGCCCCTGAGGAGAAACACAGTGGAGACTGGGTTCTCTACCCTTTCCCCCGGGGCTTCTCCACTGACAATCAGAACCCAAGGAGCATCAGAGGATGGTGGACTGTAACTTAGCCTCTAGGTCTTCAGATTGCCTTGCAAGACCATCTCAAAACTTTGAAAGACTGTTGAACTATGACTTGCCCACTAGATCTGCTGACCCCACGTGAACCCTGCTACAGTTCCTAATATACTTAAACTATCTCTAAAGTCAGCAGAGTTAAGGAGAGATCTAACTGTTCTTTTGCCCTTGGCTTTCCTTATCAATTTTCTACAATCCCTAGCTTCTGATTTATTATCATCAACTTCTTTCTTTACCTCTGTTTATATATCTCTATATTACAGCTGTCTTCACTTTCCCTCTAATCCAGGTCAGGTTTTTTTAAACCCATATGGGCTTCCTCCCTTGTGAGATTGTGGCTTTGGGGCATCTAGCAGAGTGTTCTTAAATAGTTATCTGAGAGAGATACTGTAGAGCAGCATCAGTGCCAATATGCTGTTCACAGTGTTTGAATCTAAACAACTGCTTTGATTTGCTGTCACAGTCTGACCTGATCCTATGACTTACACTTCCCTGCATTTATTTTCCCCCCATTCTGTAAATTCCCCATCTTCAGGCATCTGATGAAATGGGATTTTCTCCCACAAAAGCTCATGCAATAAATACATTTGTTAGTCTTTAAAAGTGCCTCAGGACTTTTGTTTGTTTGTTTCAGTGGAACCTTGTCTGTCAACTTTGGAAGCCGATCCAATCTTAGAATACCTTAAATCTTGGCTCTGGGAAATCACCACTCTGTCCTGTTGTCTGCCTGTCCCTTGCAAAACGTTTTTTCAATGCTTCTGAACATTGAATCCCCAACAAGGGCCACCTGCCTTCCTTCGAAGATTGTAGATCTTTGTGGGCAAGATTGATTTTCTTACAGTTTGGGCAGAGCTGCTATCCCAATGTGTGTTCCATACATCTCTCCATTCCCTGGAACCAGATGGATCTGGAGAGATTTCTTCCACGATTTCAAAACTGAGCACCTAGTATGGAAACTTCTAACTCTGTGGAATTCCTCCTGGTCTGCTTCTCTTTGCTGACCACAGCATGGCCATCACTTATTTGTCTTCAGAAATATAGAATGCCACCAGGCTCTTTTGCCTGTGGTGCTTATGAAGTGCCAGGCCTCTTCTTTAACTTTCTTTCCCTGTCTCCTTGGTTGCCAGCTCCTTTTTTCCTTGACCCTGGGGTATAGATATGTTTAGGTTTGGGAAACTACTCAGCCTACAGATTCCCAATAGTATATCTGCTTCTTTTTGTAATCCAAGTTTTTTCTTCCAGCATGGACTTCTATCTTCCTGTTCATATACAGAAAGTCCCTTCTGATTTCAGGCAGGAAAGAGAAAATGGCATATGTTGCAAGTCACCACCACTGTTTATCACTGACCATCATGGAATCATACATGGAACAGAACCTAGAAGGAATGTTTTCCACACTTCCTCTCTCAGCTCCTTGCAAAACTTTATTTGCTGCTTCTGTTCACAGCTCTCAAGATCACCTAGCAAGTGACGTTTTATATGAAGTCTACCTCCTTTGCTCAACTCAGCTCCAACCCTCACTACCAAGAAGCAGCTAGTCACTCACTTCATTCAAAAACAGGGTTGATGGAAGTTTCAAGGGTCCTTACCAGGCTACCAACAAACAGACCTCTCTCAACTGCTTACACAAGGGCCCATAGCACAGCTACACAGCCTACACACAGAGAATAGTCAAATAAACCAACCACAGATAGGCCAAAGGCACCACTCACACTCCCTCCAAGCATAGAAACCATAGCTACGCCTTCTGAAACTTTTAGCTATTTCTGTTCAGACATTGGATAGTCTCTATACTATAGAGTCTATAGGATACAGGCGTATACAATAATGATATTATATTATTACATTTTATATCCTATAAATCATATTTCAAAATAGAGCTATTATATACACTAGCATTTTAGGAACATTGCTACCTCCTAAGTTGTCTATTCACAATATAGGAAATAGTTCCATGAATAGCAATGACTCATTTTTAAATATTATTTTATTCTCTAACTTGATTTTGTAAGTAATCAGCCAGCACACTGACAGTCACAACTTAGATTCATATGGATTGATTTCTGGTAAGCAGTGAGCAATCAGTTCCTATTGAAGCTTAGAAATCAGGTTACATACAATACAGAGTCTATATCCATTTGGTGATGCCTTGTTATTCAGGATGGGTATAATAACCACACATGAAAAGTGTGTTTTGCATCTATAAAATATCTACTCATGTGAGGCGCGTCTACAATGGGTGCGTCTACACTTAGAAATTAAGTCGACTTAAGCTTGCTTAAGTCGACTTAATTTAGTCCCTGTCTACACTACACTTTCCTTAAATCGACTTAAGCAAGCTGCTTAATGAAAATGAAAATTAAGTCGACTTTATTAAACCTACTTTTAATTCAACTTTAGGCTTAAGTCGACTTCCTAAAGTCAACTTAAGCCTGTGTGGACCTGGAGTAGCCCTAAGTTGACTTAAAGTCGACTTAGTGCTCTCCAGGACTCCCCCACTGCCCTCCCTGCCAGGGGGGCCACAGGGAGAGCCTGGCATGCTCCCCCACAGGGCAGGGCAGAGCCCTGCCCACCCTGCCCCTATGCCCTGCCAGGGTCCCTGTCCCCCTTTGCCCCATTGTACCCAGGTACAATGGAGCAAAGGCTGAGCCCCCTGGCACTGGGCAAGGAGTGCCTCCCCGCCACTGTGGATCTGCCCAAGGTCCCCGTAGCTCCTACAAGTCGACCTAGGCGTCCAGTGTGGACGCTCTAGGTCAACTTTGTAAGTTCCCCCCTAAGTGTGGACATGCTAAGTCGACTTAAATTTACAAGTGTAGACATAGCCAAAGAGCCAAGCTTGAAACTTCTATTGCTTCCCTGGCTACTGTCTCACAAACCTGCTCCTCATTTATAAGCAATTGCCAGATACCAGCAACTTTTTTGCTGGCAGCCAAGGGGTTGCCAATAAGTGAAATCTACTGTAATTCAAATAAATATCAAATTCCTTAAAATGAGTTACACTATTATGTCCCCTTATCAACTGTATTTAAATAGTTCGGCTGCAACAGCACAGGAGTGAGCAAACAGAGCTGTAAACAGGGGAGCTGGAGTGGAAGTTTGCAAGGGAGTGTGGGGAGGAATCATGTGGTGTTCTGGGATTGTTGCTTTTCTACTTGTGGGGGGCAGGTTGTTTTAGGTTTTTTGGGTCACCCCCAGGTCATTGGCAGGATGTAGTTGAGAAGGCTATGACAAATACAGAGGCAGCAGTGGTAGTGACTTAAGCAGTGGAAGAGACAATGAAGATGATCGGGTGTGGAAGCTGCAGGAGGGGATACCTTCATACCCTTTGTTTTTATGAAGTGCCACCTAATAGACCTGATGGATGAGACAATCTGAGGCTTGGAGATGTGGGTGGAAACTATGGCTGATTTTAGAAGAGGGTTCAAACAGATGATGGAGCAAAGGCATGAAGCTGAAGGAAAAAGCCCAGACTTGCAGATGGAAACAGGACCAAAGAACTCAGAGGAGCCTGCTGGGTAAGGAAAGTGGCCAGTGGAAGCATGTGACTGCAAAAACCCAGTGGAGGAAAAGACAGGCTAGTGAAGGAGAAATAGAGCTCAGGATTTGCAAAGTTGGGAAGTGAAAAAGGTGGGAGAGCAAGGAAGAAAAGAGCAGCTAGTCCTATATAAAGAGTGGATAAGCCAATGGAGATACCACCAAATAAGAGCTCCAGGAGGATACAGGATGGGATGCAGAAGATTGCAAGGGAGAGTAGAAGATGAGAAGACTTGCAGCCAGAAAGAACAGAGGATAGGCTGGAAAATTGCACCATCACCAAGAAAAGGAAGGTCCAAGTGACTGGTGACTCCCTATTGAGAAGAAGAGACCGATGTGTAACCAGAGCTCATCTGGAGAATAGAAGGGTACACTGTCTGCCTGATGCAAAGATACAGGTTGCAGACCTGGGACTGAAGAGGATCCTAATGGGAGCAGGAAAGAATCTACTGATTTGTCCTTCATGTGAGAACAAATGACATGGCTAGATTCTCACTGGAATAAGTCACAGGAGACTATGCCAAGCTAGGGAACACTCTTAAGGAAATCAAGATCCAGAGGATCTGCAGTGGGATGATGCCTGTCCCTAGAGGAGGACAATAAAGGCATGACAAGATTCTGATGATCAACAGATGGCTCAGGCAGTGGTGCTCTAAGGAGTCTTTTGAGATAAATAGCCATTGGGAGACATTCATGGACAGAGATGGGACTTGATTAATGCTCCTGTGGGCCTGGTGCTATAAGATTTTGTGGAGCACCAGCCAGCCTACAGGCAGGACAGTGAAGTCTCTGGCACCTGGGGGAGGGCATATTTATATTGGTGCCTCCCATTGGTGCTGCTGCAGGCTCAGGGCTTCTCCTCCAGCTTCCAAGCACTCAGGGCACTAGGACCCTGCACAGGATGGCTGCAGAGTGCAGCAGGGAATACTTACACTTCCCAGTTGAGCTGGTAGGAAGAGGTGGTGACTTGGGCTCAGCAGACTGCGGCAGCTCCTGGGGTATGTCTACACTGGCAAATTAGGTCTTCTTAAGGATGCTTAAGTCGACCTAAACAAAGCCACGTCCACACTGGGTTTTTATTAAGTCGACTGAAGCATTTCCTTAAGTCAACTTAAGGAAAGCTTAAGTCTACTTAATAACACCACCTATTTAGGTCAACTTAAGCCTTAAGTCGACTCCTTAAGTCGACTTAAAGCCAGTGTATATGTGGATTTAACGCTAAGTCGACTTTATTAAGTCAACTTAAAGCCAGTAAAATGGCTATCTCTGCTGTTAAGTTGACTCAACAAGGTCGACTTACAGTGTAACCAATTTGTTAAGTCAACTTAACAAGGGGTAACAGAAACATGGTAGAATACTGGTGAGGACTAGAGTACAGGTATTGCTGGGTATGTGCTGTTTAGGAAGGACAGAAATAAAGGGAACGTTGTTGTAGTAGCATTGTATATGATGAGTTTGACTAAAGAAATTAAAAGTGATGGAACGGAAAAGAGTCTCTCTGGGCAAAAATCATATTGTGAAAGAAAGTTACTAGAGATTCCCCTAGAATAATCCTTGGAATGTGCTACAGACCACCTGGATCCAACTGGATGCTTTTAATTAAGTAAATACTACAGGGAATTTCAAAAAGGGTAGCTGTGTCAGTCTAGTTCAGCAAAACAAACAAGGAGTCTTGTGGCACTTTTAAAGGCTAACGAATTTATTTAAGCAATTTACTGGGAATTGTGTGATTATGGGAGATTAACTTCTTAGATATAGGCTGGAGGACAAGTACTAGTAATAAAACCAGGGCTCAGATTTCCCTGGATGTGATAGCTGACAGATTTCTTCACCAAATAGTTGCTGTGCCAACAAGAAGTGATGTTATTTTAGATTTGGTATTTGTGAGTAGTGAGGACATTATAGAAGAACTAATTGTAGGGGACAATCTTGGTTCAAGTGACCATGAGCTAATTCAGTCCAAATAAATGGAAGGATAAACAAAAATAAATATGACTAGGGTCTTTGATTTCACAAAGGCTAACTTTAAAAAATTAAAGTAATTAGTTGGGGAAGAGGACTGGACTGAAGAATTCCTGGATTTAAAGGTGGAATAGGCTTGGAATTACTTAAAGTCAAAGTTGAAAGAACTATCTGAAGCCTTCATCTCAAGGAAGGGGAAATTATTGATAGGCAAGAATTGTAAACCAAGTTGGATGAGCAAGCCTCTCAGATAGATGATTAAGAGAAAGCAGAAAGCCTACAAAGAGTAGAAGGTGGGAGGGATTAGCAAGGAAAGCTGTCTCTTGGAGGTCAGAACATATAGGGATAGAGTGAAAAATGCCAAAAGCCAAGTAGAGTTGGACCTTGCAAAGAGAATTGAAACCAATAGTAAAAGGTTCTCTAGCCATATAAATAGGAACACACCAGTCAGTGGATTCTTCCATATTTTCTGTTCTCTTTAATTCTTCTTCAACTTTCCCAGCAAAGGTATAGGGATGTGGTGTGAGGCTAGGAGAGCAAAAGGAATCATTGGCTATGTCTACACTTACTAAAATTAGTTCGAATTAGTTAGTTGGAACTAACTAATTCAAACTAAAGCTTAATGGCACTTGCTTAGTTCAAATTAGCGATTTCCATTGATTTCAATGGGCCAGTTAGTTCGAACTAAGCAATTAGTTAGAACTAACATAGCCACATTGGTTAATTCGAACTAACTAGTTCGAATTAACCCTTACTTCAAAATAGCCTATTTGAAGTTATTAGTTTGAATTAAGGAACCCTTTAATTCAAACTAATTAAAGCCTAGTGTAGCCATGGCTTTAGTTAGTTCAAATTAAGGAGGCTTAATTCGAACTAACTTGCCAGTGTAGACATAGCCATTGAGTTTTATTTTGTACTCCCATGACAGCCTTCCTAGCCCTGTAAAGACATGTGGATATAGCTGCTGCGTAATCTGCTTTTTGTCATTTAATGCATTCCATTGGTAGATATAGTCCTTTTATCGCTGGTAACCCTAGTAGGGGAGTTATCAGTCCTACTATTATTTGTTGAAGAACTTTCCATCCTTTCTGCTGATTCCCAATGAACTGGGCACAAACATTTAATGTTCTGTCACTAGCCACATATAAAAATTTGGTCTTTGCAGACCACTCCCAGAATTGAAATTCTTTTTTTTTTTTTTTTTTTTTTTTGAGGGAGAGAAAAGAGGAAATCGCAGTGACTACTGTCCCTGTATCAATTTTAAAAATAAGGTTTCAGCTGTTTAGATTGCATACCAAAGAGTTGGCTTTTCTATTGAGAATGTAGTCCCTATATGTATGGACTCCTCATCTAATGAAACTGTCCTTCTTGGATTTTTTATACTCCTTTTGGTGACTGGCAAGCCACTGCAAAGTATCATGTTTTGGCATCTCCTATGTTGCCTCTTTTGCTGGATATTGTGAGCTGTAGCTTGCATCTTGTCACATCTTCCACAAGTTTTTCCAAGCTTACTTCCTATTAAGATTCTTCAGTCTCCCGTCATCTAGCAGAGCACTGTTCTTGTGTTGTAAATGTGGTCTGACTGCTCCTTTCATGTTTGTGTCAATATTATCTGATGCAATCTACCCAATGCTGTTAGCATATAAATCACATTGCTGTTTCTTGGAGTCTCACTTTTACTAGCGTAAGATCTGGGTCTAACAGAAGCTGTGCTGATTAACTGTTGTCTCTTATAACAAGAAGTATCCTATCTTTGATTAGTTCTTTTAACATTCCATATTTACTAAGTCCAGCAAGAACTGAAATGCAATAATAAAAGTCTAAAATGCTCCCTCTTGATCCTGGCATCCTCTATTAAATTTGCCTCTGTCATATAAAACATGTTGTTTGGCTAAGAAATGGACAACAAAGGCCTCTTTCACTTTGGAGCATTCTTATTCTTCCCCTCATCAGTAAGGGGTAGGACACAGAATATCAGGGCATTTACCAGGAATTCTCACATTTACTCTTTTAAACCAGGAGTCATCTGCAATTACTCAAATCTACACATCCAGCAAGGCCAGCTGTATCAATTGCCAAAAATCAGACTTCTCTAACAGAGCAATACGTGCAATAGACCCTACTGCTGCTCTGAGACAGGGCTCCACCTCCTTCCTGCGGCTATTTTCACGTCTCTGCCTTCATTTTCCCCACTCACTTCATCAATCTGGCAGTTGGGGGGAAGGGGGAAATGGGTGTGTCTTCCCCCCCCCTTTATTCCTTCTTTAGAGAGAAATTCACTCATTTTTGATACCATGTAGCATGAGGACACAAACACAAACACACACAGCTAAACTTTTAGCTGCAACTAGAGAAAGTCACACAAGGATGTTCCTTATTTAATAAGTTCCCTTCTGCAAGAGTCCTCCCTAGGAACTTTGAAGGGCCAGGAACTCTAACTACTCTGCCACTCTATGAGAGATTCTATTCAATCTAAGATTGTTCATATAGAACCTGAACCAGCAAGGTGCTGAGCTCTTGCAAGAAACTGAAAAGTTCTGAACTTCCATTGAAACCAATGAGAACTGAGAGAGCTGAGTATCACAAAAAGAACTCCCAGCACCTTACAGGATCAGGCCTTTCCTCTCCACTTAAAAAACCAGCTGTGACAGAATGGGATAGTTACAAGACACAGGACCTGACCTTTGGAGGCACTGAGGGCCAAGTTTCTAAGAAGGGACCACTGATTGTCAGTGCTCAGCTTGAGGTTCCTTAAAGGGGTCTGATTATCAGTGGCCAGATGTTCTGTACTTTCTGAAAATGAGACCCATTCAAGGAGTCTCAAATTTGGTGGTCAACAACTAAAGCACCCTAAATCATAGCGAAAGTTGTCAGTGTCCATTGACTTCATCTAGGTAATCTTGATAGCTAACCCAGCTGCTGAATATGTTTGATGGTAGAGTTAAGAGACTTCCTGACTCCTTTTCTTCTCCATGGGTACCAGTGCAACACAAGACAAGATTTTACCTCGAGTTTCTTATGGCAAGTGGTGCTCCTCTTGAACATATAGACTGTAGGCTATCAGTTCAATATGTATCCTAACATCTTGGTAGAAAATCCATAGAAATGTAGTATCCCAAAAACTATGTCTGTGCTGTGGACAGCACAGAAAATAAGAGCTCTTTATGCTGGTAACATGTGCATAAAACATGCAAGGACCAGAGATCTTTAGTTAAGGGAACAGCTAGGCCTGGAAGAAATACAGAGGTTTGTTTTGCTTCCATCTGAGTTTGAATGATATAAAAAGTTATTAAAGCAGGAAGAGTAGCTATCAAAAGAGTAGCATTGTGTAATGAGGAAAGACACATTAGAGAATAGAATATGCTTTGATTTTTGCTTGTCAGAATTCATTAAAGTAGAATAGTTCTGGACTCACTGCTCAAAAAGTACAACCTAGATTGGAAATGAGTAGTCACCATAAGCTCTTAGACCTACAAATGAGCCTTTGAAAGTAGTGCACAGCCAAGCACTTTGAGTGGACAGTGTCTAGTTACATAAGCCTTCTTTCTCAGTGATTAATGTGACTGTCAAGCATTTACCCTCAGTGGCACTTTGTCCCAGTTATGATGGCAAATGTGGCTTATTACTGAACCTGTTTTCTTCCATTTTTACAGTGTGTGCCTTGGGAGTTAGAACTCCTAGTGCTTCCTTTCTGATGCCTCCAAAGTTAATTTGCACCTTGGAGCAAACTTCTATTACAGAACATACAGGAGAGCCTGGGGAAAAAAAATGCTGAAAGCTTCTTATAGCTGAACAAGTATAGAAAGGTACATATATCAGCATAGTGTATTTTCAGCAAAATGCAATACAATCCATATATAAATTGTGCCTTTCAAACAAGAACCAGAATCATCAAAAAAACAATTTTGACAGCCACTCCACCCTCTACCATCTTAATGATACGTCTGTCCCTAGTGGGATGAGGCTATGGATTCTCTGAACTCCAAACAAATCTTTATAGGAATTTCCTATTAGAAGGAAGCTATTGATTATTAATTATTATGTGAGGATGCCCTGCATGGTGCTTTAAAGGTTCAAAAGAAGATATGGATCCTGTTTTAAAAGTGATTACATAAAATAGCTGTTTCCTGTTCCAATAGCTTAGGTCCGAAAAATTTTAAAAAGACAGTATCAGAGCCCCTTAAAGGCGTGGGCAAGACTCTTGTTGACGATTAGGGTTTAGCGCAGGCCTCAAGATCACATTGTTTCTGTTCCTAGTAAGAGTGAGAAGGCAAGGACAGTGTAAAGTGAGGTGTCTCCTCTACATTTAATGAGCAAGGAACAGGTACAATAGAAACCTCCAGGTATTCAGGGAAGCACATGGAATGCCACTTCCTAGCATCACCATGAGTGCCAGGTCAGAGCCTCACATCCATTCATACCAGTCTATAGATCTGTCCAGGCACAGTTTAGTGTTCAAAAATGTGGGTTCCCCGACTGTGATGGGAGAAGGAGATGCCACTCGCTTGGTTTAATCACAAAAACGATTTTCTTTTATTTGGGGTGCCCAGTGGGTGAACACAGTAATTACTTGACAAGAAATGGCTATTCTAAGTTATTTTCAGCAGTAAAACACAAAACAGCAATTTTGTACTTAAAAAAGCAGTCACTTAGGGGTGGCAGTTAAAAAACTAGAACAGTGATCTTAAAATCTTCAACTGAGGTAGTACTTAAGAACAACACAGACAGAGTAATCTTTAAAACACTTAACTGAAGTAGCGGTTAAACTTCTTAAAACATCTAAATTTAGGTACCTGACTGAAATAACACTGCAAGGTATTGCAGAGGGTGGTTTACATACATACCATAACCCAAGCACCACTGACCAGCAGCATGGACACCAGGAACATGGTATGAGACACGACACGAGCTAGCTTTCTTCGGGAGATTCGACCGTTGGGGTGATCAGCTCCAGTGGTTGACATGTGAACCTCTTAACTTCAAGTTGCTGAATACCCCTTTTTATAGGACTTTTGCTTGCTTCCTGTTACCATATTAGGCTAGTGTCTCCTCACACCAGGGGAGGGTCTTTTGCGTCAGTCAGGGGTTCCTGTTGTCATATTAGGAAACCCCAAGCAGTTCCCATGATAGAATTTAGTTATGTTTTCCAAATTTTCCAATGGGTCATAAATTCTTTGGGTGTGCAGGTGGGTCCCAAGTTCTCAGGGTGTTGTAAAATTCTGGGTGTCATAAATTTCAGATGGGCCCAAACCCTTAGGTGATTCCCATGTTTTCCAGGAGGGTCATAAATTCTTAGGTGGGTCCCAAGTTTCTGGGTAGGCCAGTTTCACATCCCCAGGTGGGTTGTAAATTCTTGGGTTGGGTCAGTATTCTTTGCTGCAGTCTCCCAGATTTCAGGCTAGAGCCTCTTACACTGTCCAAAATGGGGTCTCCTTAATGTGTGCCTAGGGAAAGGTGGCATTGACATAGGCCTGCCCGAGCAAGCGGCCACCCATTATCCCATTGGGCATGAACAAAAAATAACATATTGGTTATCATGCTGGAAGATATGTAGCTGATGCATTGTATTTCTTCTCCTATCTTCCCCAAACACACACAGTCCAATAGTTAATTTTACGGTCAGTTAATGGTACACATTTTGTGTCGAGATGTAAGGAAGAGACATGCGTTATGCACAGGGGCAGACTGGTCATTTGGCAATTCTGGCAAATACCAGAGGGTCCAGTGTACTCAAGGGCTGGTGGGTAGGCCAAGAAGGGGAAAAGCTGACCCTTCCCTAAGAGCTGCCACCACTGAAACATGAGGCCATGGTGGCCCTGCCTCTTTCCCTGATGGAAAGGCAGAAGTTTTATGCTCCATGAGGGTTTGCAAAGCCTGCTGGTATCTGCTATTCAGCTTCCCTGGTCCCTCCCTGCTTGGATGCCTGCCCCCGGTAATTACTGAGGAACCCAGGAAGCTGAGTAACAGATACCGCTCCTGAGCCACCCAGGAACCTGCAGGGAGCATATGAAGTCCCCCAGCCTCTCTGTTCTGCTCCTCTCAGTTTCACGTCTCTCCACCTGTGTGACTGCTGTCTGCTACAGAACCTGCTCAGCCTGCCCAGTGCCCTCCCCCAATCTCAGAGTGGGAGACTCATTGTTCACTGCTGCAGTGCTCTGCTTTGCTGGTTCCCTCCTCCACATAACCACTGCTCCCTGTGTCCCTCTTCACTGCTGCTGTCCTCCTGCTTGCCATTTCTCTTCTCCTCCCTGCTCCTCCTCTCCCATGCCTTCCTGTCTCAGCCATTCCTCCAAGCATCCCTAACTCCCCCCCTCCTCACTGCTGCTGCTTGCCAGATCTGACTGGTTCCTCCTCACCCCAGTTTCCCTCGCCCCTTCAGCCACCACCCCCTATAAAAAAAATCAAACCATCTGGTCATCCAAAGTCTATGTGTAACTGCCCTGCTGGGCCGCCCCAACCTGGCTTTGAGGGTTGCAGCCTGCAGCACAAAGCCCTTAGACAGCCCAGTCTTGGTGCATGGCTCACGCACAGCGTGGGGTACCGCAGACTCTCCCCCGACTGCATTAACTTTGCACCTTGGGTTCCTGTGTTATTGGTGGGGTGAAAGAGGAAGAGCAGAGGCCCCACAGCCTGAACACAGGCCAGTGTGCTTTAAATATCAGGGCTGATTTTTAGCCCCAGTCCGTCACTGGTTATGCATGGCAGAGGTAGATAGGCAATGTGGCGAAGACAAAGTCATGACTGTAGATAGCAAAAGCTGGGTGAGGACTTTGACCTTCTGAGGCTTTATGGCGATAATTGAGAGGATTTAAATGCATCTTTCTTTCCAAGGGTTTAAAAGGTACAAAGAAAGTAACAACTTCCGCGTTATAATACATTTTATATTATGGCATAGGCAAGAGGACATGGGTGGACAGGTAGCAATGGAAAGTGAGCCAGAAAGACTGAGGGGTCAGAAGAGGAATTGGTAGAAACTAGCACTTGTATCGTCTCTCAAGCCTCCATGTGCAATAGGGTGAGCATCAAGCCCCTCTAGCAACTGGCTTGCCAGTGGTCTAAGAGGTGCTCATGCACTATAGCCAGCACGATGAAGTTGGACTGATGGAGAATATGAGCCAGTAAAAAGAAAGATAGGAAGATAGGTAATTAGGGTGTCGGCACAAGAAAAATTGAAGAAAGAAATGGCACTGATTAGGAGACTGAAAATATTTCTCCATCTTATATTAGTGAAGTGCGCAAGAAAATACATTGTGGTTACCCTCTGCCGTGTAGGTTTATTACAATCTATGCTCAATTTACTTATTGGTTCCAGAGAAATAGTATAAACTACATGGGTTCCAGAGGAATAGCACTAAAAACCCCAGCACTTCTTTAACTTTTCCCTATGTAAAAGTAGCTAACCACACACACACACACACACACACTCAGCTGCATAAAGTTAAAATAAAAAATTTTGAACAGTTCTGAACTGTCACTGAGCATATGGGAAGGCTATTTAGAAGGCTTGGGGAAAAGCTGCAGAGAAGGCCCATTCAAGCAGTGTAAGAAATGGCCTGAGGGGAACAATGAGAGAGATGGATCAGACAACCATTTCACTAGCTCAGTGCTTCCCATCTTTTTCAGTAACATGGCACACTTCAATGAGACAATTCCATGGCACACCCATTTTTTGCAGCTGAATTGATTGCTCATAAATGACACATTTACTTATATTTATTATGGTTTTGGTCTTACTAGAGAGGTTTGCAACATGGTCCATACAACACGCTAAAGAAGGATCAAATGCACTAATGCAGTGGTCAGCAACCCCCGACATGCATGACACATGTTCGAGCCTGAGCGGCACATGGCGCTTCTCAGGTTCCCCCACTGGCCTGCCCCCCAGCGCAGCTTGAGGCCACAAGAGCCACGTGCCATGGCTTTCCCACACTCGCTGTGCTTCTCTGCTGGGGACTGCGGCCAGCAGAGGAAAAACAGCTGGTGGGTGCCAGCCCCGTCCCTGGCTGGGAACCGGAGGCCACCCACCGGCCCCGGCCCCAGCCCCAGCCCCAGCTGAAAACCGAAGGCCGCCTGCCAGTGGGTGCCAGCCCCAACTGGGAACAAGAGGCCGCCCGCTGGCGGGGGCAAGCCCCAGCCCTGGCATCAGCCAGGAACCAGAAGCCACCTGCCAGCGGGTGCAGGCCCAACCAGGAACTGGAGGCCACCCACTGGTGGGTGCTGGCCCGTGGCCCTGGCCAAGAACCGGCCCTGGCCCCGGCCGGGAACCGGAGGCCACCGGCCAGCGGGAGCCAGCCCCGGCCTCAGCCCCAGCCAGCCGGGAACCCCAGACCTGGCCCCACCCCCTTTTGGTCCCGCCCCTAGCACCTGCTGAGGATGCAGTGGGCGGGGCTGGCACGAGGGCAGGCAAAGGCTGCCGACCCCTGCACTAATGTTTCAAATCCACCGGAAAAAAATACATGTCATCTCAATTTTGCCCTTTGGCCACCTGCGTTTAGAATGTTCACTTTTTAGAATCAAAAGACCGATACCTCGCTTTTAATTTGATGATTAATTTTCATGAGTTTCGTGAGTTGTAATTTTGGTTGGATAGAATATTGTTGAAGATGAAATAATGTTTGTTTTACTTTGATTTTCATTACCTTTGTACAAAATTTCACAGCATACTTGGACAGTTCTCATGGTACACCTGTGTGCCACAGAACACTGGTTGAAAACCACTTCACTAGCTACAGCCTCACTGATGAGGCTGGGGCAGAGAGAGAAAGCAGATTCCCCTATACTTTCAGTGCTGCCTATGGGAGAGGGTGAGACAAGTGAAGAAGAACTGTTTAGTTGCAGTCTTAAGCAGAAGGCCATGAGGGACCCTTGCATCATAGGGAGCAAGATTGTCAGCATAGCCCAGCATTAAGGGTCTGAGCAGAGGGAATAACTAAGCCCAGGAAAGACCTTAAAAAGCCGTGAAGCAGGGTCCTGTGGTGCAGCCTGAAGACAAAATGAATAAGTCACTCCCCTATTCAGATGAAGCAACTTCTTATCTGCTGTCTTCCTCTGTATCTGCAACTTGCCCCAGTAACCCCATCCCAACTCAGTCCCTTCCTTACTCTTCTCAAGCTGTCACTCTCATCTGACTTTTCGCTCACAATACAAATATACTAGTCTCCCCCATCTTCAAGACTCATCTGTGATGCCACTTGCTTCTCCAACTACCCATCTCATTTCCATCTAAATTAATTGAACATGCTGTTTACAATTACTGTCTCGGATTCCTCTACCATATCTCCATCCTACACCTTCTCCAATCTATCTTCCACCCCTTGCTCACCACTGAAAGGGTTATTGACAGTACCTAATGGACCTCTTGCTATCAAAGATCAGAACCAGTACTCCATCCTCCTCCTCCTCAAGCTTCAGTCACCTTCAACGCTGTCAGCAGCTAGTGTGTCACTCTCCTCCTTCACTCCTTGCAAAGAGGAAGGCTGCTCCAATGGGAGATCCAAGGGAGCTTGTTCATATGGTCACTGTGACTGGAGAGACACCTTGTTATTCCCTGCTTCCAGCAAAAGGGAGCTTTTCTTGGAGCACTGACACCCAGCTACCACAATACCACTAGCCTCTCAGCCACTCATCCTCTTCTCCCAGGCTATCCCAGCACTAAGGTATACAACAGGTGAATCCCAATCCCCCTAGAATCAAATTCCTGTTACATCTAGCTCCTTACACTGGTTACTCACAGAAATTCCAGATCCTTTGCTTCCAAAGGAGCAGTGTACCCCAATCTGCCAGTTTTACCTAAACTACTACTTCTGTAAGCCACACCATTCCTGTAATCACTTATTAAATCTTCTTTTATCTTATTATAACAAATAGAAATTTAATTAGAAATGAGACAGTGGGGGATACAAAAGGTTATGTTACCAAAAAAAAGTCACAAGATGCAAACCTGGGTCTTTATTTATCAATAAAGTAGATTTTCCACTCTTCCACCTCCTCCCCCCTCTTCCCACATACACACCAAAGTTCAGTTTGTTGCAAACCTGGCTGAACTCAAAAGCCAGAATCCAAACACATTCACATACAATTAATGATTATCTTTGAAAAACCATGGAAGTCCTGCAGGGATCAGTTCTGTTCAATATCTTCAATTTAGATAATGGCATAGAGAGCATACTTATAAAGTCTGCAGAAGGTTTCAAGCTGGGAGGGGTTACAAGTGCTTTGGAGAATAGTATTAAAATGCAAATGATCTGGACAAACTAGAGAAATGGTCTGAAGTAAATGGTATGAATTCAAGAAGGACAAATGAAAAGTACTCTACAAAGGAAAGAACGATCAGTTTCACACATACAAGATGGGAAATGACTCCCTAGGAAAGAATACTGCAGAAAGGGACCTTGCGGTTACAGTGGATCACAAGCTAACTAGGAGTCAGTGTAACACTGTTGCAAAAAAGTAAACATCATACTGGGGTGTATTAGTAAGAATATTGTAAGCAAAACATGAGAAGTATTTCTTCCATTCTACTCCACACCAATGTTCCCTCTAAGGTTTGGCAGCTTGTGTGCAAAATTTTCAAGCCGTGTGCAAAACTTTTTCTGAATAAAATTTTTGTGTAAACTCACACAACAGAAATTATAGGCATTAATTGAAGTTAAAGTAATTGTAAATAGAATTAATTAATTAATTGTGTTTAATTGAATTTGAATGAATTTTGAATTGAAATTTAATTTTTAGAAAGGTTTTTTATTTAAAATTAATTTTTTTAAAGTTTTTTTTAAAAAAGGAAGGAAAAAAAGAAGGAAGGAAGGAAGAGAGAAAAAGAGAGAAGGAAGGAAGAGAGAGAAAAAGGAAGGAAGAGAAAAAGAAAGAGAGAAGGAAAGAAGAGGAAGGAAAGAAGAGAAAGAAAGAAAAAAGAAGACAAAGAAGGAAAAAAGAGAAAGGAAGAGAAAGAGAGGAAGAAAGAAAAAAGAAGGAAGGCAAAGAAGAGAAAGAAGGAAAGAAAAAGGAAAGCAAAGGAGAGAAAGAAGGAAGGAAGAGAAAGGGAGAGAAAGAAGGAAGGAAGAGAAAGGAAGAGAAAGAAAGAAAAAAGAAGGAAGAGAAAGAGAAAGAGGAAGGAAAAAAGAGAAGGAAGAGAAAGGAAGGAAGCAAAGAAAGAGAGAAAGAAGGAAAGAAAGAGAGAAAGAAAAAAGAGAAGGAAGAGAAAGGAAGGAAGGAAGCAAAGAAAGAAAGAAAGAAAGAAAGAAAGAAAGAAAGAAAGAAAAAGGAAGACAAATAAGGAAAAGAGAGAAAGAAGGAAGAGAAAGAGAGGAAGAAAGAAAAAAGAAGGCAGGCAAAGAAAGAAAGAAAGAAAGAAAGAAAGAAAGAAAGAAAGAAAGAAA
>ML685797.1:6040625-6061578 GCA_007922175.1 Pelusios castaneus
AAAGAAAGAAAGAAAGAAAGAAAGAAAGAAAGAAAGAAAGAAAGAAAGAAAGAAGCCAAGGCTGCTGGCAGGGGGGACCCTACCACGGCCCTGGGAAGCCGCTGGTGGGGTGGTCCAGACCCCAGCCCCGGAGGTTGATCCCGGCCCCATGCTGGGAGGCCAAGGCCGTGGATTAGCCCGGCCCCGGCCCCGGCCCCGGGCTGGGAAGTCGAGGCGGTCAGCGGGTGGGAGCCCAGGAGCCCGCCGCAGCCACCCCGCTTCCCCGGCCGCGTGGGGCAGGCAGGCAGGCCCACGCTCCTGACCCGAGCCTGAGCCTGCCTGTCCCACCCTGGGGGCAGAGAGGGCCAGCCCACAGGCCAGGCGCAGGCCGGGTCTGCCGCGGCAAAGCCGCGGCCCCGGGGGTTGGAGGGAGCAGCGGGGGCTGCCGGGCTGCACGGGGGTCCCTCACTGCTGCGCGGGGGGTACGACGGCCACTGTGCAGCCGCGCACCCGCACATCTTAGAGGGAACACTGCTCCACACTGATCAGGCCTCAGCTGAAGTATTGTGTCCAGTTCTAGACACCATATTTCGGGAAAGATGTGGACAAATTGGAGAAGTAGAGCAACAAAAATGATTAAAGGTCTAGAAAAGATGAGCTATGAGGGAAGACTGGAAACACTGGCTTTGTCTACACTTAGGGATTTAGGTCGACTTAAATAAGTCCACACAGGACTCTTAAGTTGACTTAAAGGTGCTCCTATTAAGTCGACTTAGAGAGTCTACACTAGATTCTCTAAGTTCACTTGATAGGTGGAGGGAGAGCCAGCCTTGCAGGTTGCTGCTTCTCAGTCCCTGCAGAGCCAGCCGTGCTCCAGCTGACTCTGCAGGGACCTGCCGCCCACCTCCTGGACTCTCCAGCCAGGGTTCCAGCGGGGGATCCCCTCTCGCTGGAGCCCTGGCTGGGGAGCCCTTCTCCCCAGGACCGCGGCTGCCCTGGCAGGGAAGCCACGGGTCTGGGGAGAAGGGAGCAGGGGCTCCCCAGGACAAGAGAGCCACAGTCGCTCCCTTCTGCCAGGGAGCCATGTGGTGCTCCCTTGTCCCCCCTGCCCTAAGTCGACCAAGTCGACTTAGGGCATCTACACTGGCTAAGTCGACTTTAAAAAAGTTCAAATTATAATAAGGTGTTATTAATTCGAACTTGTTTTTCCTTAATTCGACTTAAGGAGCAGTTTAAGTCAAATTAAGGAAAGCCCAGTGTAGATGTGGATTAAATTAAATCGACTTAAGCCTTCTTAAGTCGACTTAATTTATAAGTGTGGATGCACCCACTGAGTTTGTTTAGTCTGGAGAAGAGAACACTGAGAAAGAACATAACAGCTTTCAAGTACATAAAAGATTGTTACAAAGAGGAGAGAAAAAAAAATTCTTATTGACTTCGGAGGATAAAACAAGAAGCAATGAGCTTAAAATTGCAGCAAGGATGGTTTAGATTAGACACTAGGAAAAGCTTCCCAACTGTCAAGATAGTTAAGCACTGGAATAAATTACCAAGGGAGGTTGTGGAATCTCTGTTATTGGATATTTTTAAGAACAGGTTAGACAAACACCTCTCAAGGATGGTCTAGCTAAGTGCCGTAAGTGCAGGGACGTGTACTAACTAGACGACCTCTCAAGGTCACTTTCAGTCCTATGATTCTATGCTCCACATGTAGTTTCTTCATTGATTGGATATCAGACTGCTTCTCCCTCCCATTTTGTACTGAAAATAGTCTTGTTTCTATTCAGAGACCAGATCTTCTTGTAAAGATTTTTCTTTAACCTTCAAGTAGTTTTGGTTGTTTGCTGTTGCCTGTGGTGGTTTACCATTCAATGTCTCGTACAGCGCAAGGCTAAACAATTGAGCATTACTGGTCAGACAAGGCAGGGGTGCAGCTCTCCACTGCTGAGATGTGCCATCTCACAGACACATTATCTGCTGGTGATTATTTACTCCAAGTCCATAAAGCATACTTCCAAAATAAATGCACTACTCCTAAAACATTACCCATCCATACATCTCACAAACGATTATGCATCTTGATAAGTTGCAAGCACTCTGTAGATAGTTTACATATTATTCTTTGTGGATAAATTTCCTATAAGACATGTATTTGGTGTCGTAAGTTTGCCAGATCTGGTGTGAGTGCTGTTTACAAAGAGTGGGGGATAACAACACATCTCTGTCACAGTCATCAAAAGAGACCTAAACATCTGCATACATTTGCATAGTACGAATAATCCACTTTAACAGAGTCTTGTGGCACTTTTAAAGACTAACAGATTTATTAATCGCATGAGCTTTAACAGTCTTTCTTAAACAATGGGAAAAACAAAGCATCTTAAACTAGCTCTCATCTCAAACAGAGCAATAGAGTAGAATTTGTTAGCGCATGTGTCTTTTGCAAATGAGGTTCCATTTAAATCTCAAAAGTAACCGTTTCCTATATCTTATCCTGTGACTAACTCATCACAGAGCACCCCTTGCACAGACGTCTAGTGGTGCTCTAGTTTTGTCTGCTCTGATTCCCATGGTCTACTGTCTCAGTTTGGCTTTTCAGCCAGGTCACACGATAGTCTCTCTCTTCCAAGGGACCAGTGCCCTACTCCAACAGCACTCCACAGAACATCAAAACATGTTCTGTCCTTCCTGAGTTCCTCTGCAATCCCATGCTTCTTTTAGAGTACAAAGCTCCTGGATTTCTCCCTGGAATCCCCTAGCAGAACAAAATACTCACAAACAGAACCACATGTAAGCCACTCCACCCACCGGAGGGTTGAATTTTTAGTTTCTCTGGGGTCTCCCCAGTTCTCTCTTTCTCTTCCAGAACACCAGCCCCCAGGGCTGCCTAGGTGATCTTGCTCTTTTGTCAAGGCCCAGTGCAGTTCACCCCACTCCTGAAGTTTTTCAGTTTATCTCTCTCCCCAGTCCTTTGCCAGCACTCTCTCCTCAGGAAAGGATCCTCTTCCTCTCTGCTTTATGAAGACCCAGCTCCACCCCAGTTGGGTCTGCTAATGAAATGTACCTAATACCACCCTCCAGATAGGGTGCAAGCAAATAGGGTAATTCAGCCTACAGGCTCCCATTAACCCTTTCCATGCCAGCATGGGGTGTATGCCCACCCCATCAGCAGACTTAGTTGCTAATAAACTACTCAGGAAGTTATAAACCCACTGTTTTCATGATAATCTCAGCCTGTTACTTTCCATAGGGAAGTAAACCAATTAAGCATAGCACATTTCTTTCCATATAGTCAGCCTAGTTTTTAGACAGTGTATTTTCCTCTGGCAAAGAAGGAACGCACACTGATTTAGTTTTGTGTCTTAATGAGACAGGAAGAAGAGCCTCTTAAAAGGAGCCATATTTTATTTTTGTCTTTCCTCCCTCTGACCCCCTGAAACCCCACTCACCCCTTTCATTCTTGTGCGGTTGTCACTTAGCATTTCTTTCCCTAGTATGACAGCCGGGCGTGCAGCTCACCTTGGCTAGACGGATGTCTGCTTCAGAGAATAAACGTATCAGCTTTTGACATGTTCCGTACAGCCTGCACCACCATAGAATGTGTCTTTGACATCAGATCTTCTGCATAAGTGTATTGTAGGTGACAAGTTAGCAAGCTACGTTCTGCAGAAGGCATGCAATTCAATTTACTTCCAAAAACTTAAGCGACTACTTCTCTTTTTAAAAGATGGTATCACTGAGAGAGCCCATCAGTCTCATGCCACATTAACCTGATCCCTCCTGAAAAGAACAAGTCTAATTCTGTACAAATAATAATCATACAAATGAAAGCCTGATGAATAACACTAAGTCAGATTTACCTGCTCTGATGTTTGCATGGTGAAAATGCGCCTTCAATCTCAGCAACGCACCAGGGAAGCAATTTTTGTCCTGTCTCATTTCAAGATGTCTTCAACAATAAGATCCTAGTTCTTGCTATATAAGTGTCTGGAGCACTGGGGTGGGAGGAGCATATTTGGTGGGAAGGTGGTGTTTCGCCTTCATGACGCATAGCTCTCCAAGAATTACGTCTTTCTGAAGCTTTGCCTGAACCTAAATGGTGCACAGTTAAGTACTGGTGTTTCTGTACCAGCACTGAATGATGCCGAGAGAGGCAAGGTCATGATCTGCTCCCAGACACTCTTCATCTGAAGCAACAAGCATTGCAGCGGCAGGAGCTCTGCCTCACAGAAAAGCTATGGCTGCATATTACCTGGGACTGCTATAAGGGAAGGAGTTCCTTGTGCCACCTTCCTCCTGTTTTAACATACCCAGACAGGGCTGAGCATAATTTAAGGTATATCTACACTGCAAGCTGAATGTGTACTTTCCAGCTGCAGGACACATAGCTGTGCTAACATGCTAAAAACAGAATGTAGCCCTGGCAGCAAGAGGGACTAGCCAACTGGGGTACACACCCCACATCTGATCACACCCCCAGCTCAAACTGTAGACATACCCTCCCCCAGGTCCCAAAAAAAGAAGAAAAAAAAATCACATCCACACCAAACCACACAAATGCCAAATTTTCCTCAAAGGAAAAGGTGGGGAGGGAGAAAAGTGGGGAAAACAAAGTTAGCCCAGATTGTTTAGTAGAATCATTCTGAAAGGGAGTGAATGATGATGTGACATGAAAATTGATTGTAATTGAATGCAACTGCTATCTTTATGTTGGTTTACACCTGGAGTGACACCGCTGGCTTCAATGGAACTATTATGAATATAAAATGAGCCTAATGAAGCAATTTCAGGCATTCATAGTACTCTTGAGCTTGCTGCTGCGGACCCACCATGATCTGGTTGAAAACAAAATTTATGACACTGTCACCAGCAGTGTATGGAAGTTCTCCCCCTTACCTTCTCTTCTCCTCCCCACTAGAAGTTGGAAGCATCCATTCAGTGCAAATTAGCACCCACAGTTCATTTTGGATTTAATCCAAATTATCCATGGCTTTGACAAAGAGAATTAAAAATTTCCTAAGTATTGACTTGCAAAAATTTCTGGTACTCCCAGGTAAGGAGGAAGTTGGATGAGAACAGTTATAGTTCAGTAATTTTGCCTCCAGTCTCACCCACAAAAAACAAACAAAAACACCACCCTGTACCAGCCCATTAATGAAATATTTTTGTTTTAAATTAATGGAGCATTTATTTTCTGACCTCAGAAAAAGTTTGGTCCAAATTTTATTAAGCAAAGGGTTGGATCAGTTCTTATTTTATCCCCATCCCTAGGCTCAGGTATGTAGTCAGCAATAAAGCAAGATAGAAATTGATTTAAAGTCTGTGACAGAGCAAGTGTCAGAAATTATTATTCTTCCACAGCTGAGAACAATAAGCATGGGAATACCTAATATAATTAAAAACTTTAGTTTAATATACCCTGTGATTTTTTTTACAAACCTTCTAAACTTCAGATTGCAGTGCTGAGCAAAATGAGCACACAGAATGGAAATGATAGGATTATAAAATCTCAGGGTTTGAGACATAAACCATAAACTGCCTAGGGATTGGACTTCAATGGAAGTTTTCCCTAAGGAAAAAAAAGAGTGCATGATCAGGCTCAATATATGATTAATAAAAATAAAAGGCAATGAAACAGTCCATAAGGGAGAGAGAAGAGAAGGGAAGGAAAGAGGCACTTTAGTAGATAGGAATTATTCAGAAACATTAAGACCCAGCAAGCATTTAAATAAATTATTTCTGTGCTTTGAAACTAGAGGCCAAATTGAGGAGTAAATTTATTTAAGGAAGTGTATGGCTTGATCTACACTTTCAGGTCAACCTAGCTCCATCACTCAAGGCTGGGAAAAGCTTCATACCCTGAGCACCAGAGTTATGTCCGCCTAACCCTCATTTAGAAGTGGCTATGAATTCCTCTGTCAGCCTAGCAGCCATCACCCAGAGAGGTGGATTCACTGCATCGATGGAAGCATCTACATTAAGCCCTGACAGCAGCACACTGCAACACTACAGCTGTGTCACTGTAGCATAGACAGGACTATAGCGAATCCAGAGGGAATCTAGTCTAAGCCCTGGTCTACTCTGACAGATGCTCAACCTAATGCTCCTTATCTTGACTTTCTGCAGCCTGTGTCTCCACTGTCAGAATATTAAGTTTGAATTAAATGGTGCTGTAATTTGACCGGATAACACCACCCCTGCAAGTGGTGTAGCACTGAGATGAAAATCTACAGTTCAAATTTAGGTCTGTGTAGCTAGTGAGCAGTGAAATTCGGCCTCATTGGCCCCAGAATCTAGCACAGAGCTCTCTGTTCTTTTCATGCTGCTCTTGATTTTCCATCATGCTGCATCATGGCAGGTAAGCAGCACATAGTTCCTCCTCTGCCTGCAGCCCTGAGATGTTTTCAATTCATCCCTCTCTCTGTCTGCAGCACTGTGCCTTTCTGTGCCTGCAGTAGAGAAAGACAGTATGGAAAGCTTTGCAATTTTTTTTTGAGAGAGAGAGAGAGAGAGAGAGAGAGAGAGAGAGAGAGAGAGAGAATTGGGGTGGGGGAGCGAGCACATTCCATAATGGGAGGACAACTGCATCCCGTAAGTCCCTGCACCTAGTTGCACTGTGGGATAGCTACCCACAGTGCAATGCATTTCAGGAAGAAGTAACAATGACCAGTGGGGACACAAGAGCCCAGAGCCATATGCAGAGTGTGATCAGTCTCCTGCGGATTCTGTAATTCGACAATCTAAAATCGAATTACAATTCCACCCCCAGCACAGACAAGTCCTAAGACTGTCTACACTTGGAACTAGTAGTATGATTCCCAGCTTATGTAGACATACTCGCACTTGTTCCACGCTAAATATAGCAGGATATCCGCAATAGCAAGGGCAGCTGCAAGCAGTGACATAGGCTTGCTGCCCTATAATCCATATCCACAAGATTTGGACGGATTTCTACTCAGGGCAGATAGCACAGGGAGGGTAAGCTGTGGCATGAGCTACCACAGCTACACTACCATTTTTAGCATGCTAGCTTGATGTACACATCATGGAGACGCAGGGATCCTCAGTTTGCCTGTGTGTATGCGGAGCCACAGGCTAAATAACAGACAGCAAAGTCTATAACAAAGAAAGTCTACAGGATTAAACAAACAGCAGGAGATGTCCTATTTATAAATAAAGGCAAAGAAACTCAGTCCTTCCCCTAGGAAGCAAGCTGTAGCACTTCTGTTTCATGAAAGGAGTGTTAAAAGCCAACATGATGGCAAAACAATTGCAAATGTTTCAGGTGAGCAATACTGTATGTGATACGAGAGTATCTTGTTAATTAAATCTCGGCTCTAGAATGTATGTTATAATTTTGTTTTATATGTACCCATTTGTTTTCAGTATGTCTACATGCTATTACTTGAATCTCTAGGCTTTGTTAAATAAACATATACTCAATTTCACCATAATTATATCTAACAGCTGTGAGTTAAGCAGAGCGGTGATTTGAGGTGGAACTGGTAAGCTCAGCGATACTGTTTCTTTGGAAGCAGCAAATATGTAAATATGGGTCCAGTGGATGAAAGGCTGGACACGCCAGAGAGAGATTCAGAGGATTCAGGGGTTGGGATCAGTAACTAACCTGTACAGCAACAGAAGAGCATAGGAGGTCTTAAGGGAGTGACTGAATGACTCCAAACTGGCATACACAAGACTTCCTCACTCTCAGGGCATGGGGTAGCCAAGTGCCCCACAACCCTGGGTACCCTGTGTTGACCTGTAACCACTGTACTGATTTTGGAGGAAGTATATCTTTTAATCAGAAAGATATTCTTTGGATGTAGCACGTATATACTCTTGTTAGTGTAATACATATGTTAGAAATCTTGAGAATGCTTATAAGTATTTAATAGAAATTTTAGCACAAATAGAAGCAACTAAATTTAAGTATATTAAGCATATAAAAGTATACTGCACTTTAAGATTTGAGAATTAGCAGGAGACCTAATTGTTGGCTTAAAATGTCATAAGTGCTTGATACAACATCATGAAATGTAATCATGTGTGCTTTGGAACAAACAAGTGAACCCCGAAAGAATGAACAAGTACACTGCAGAGTTTTGTAATAAGGTAAACATGGAGCTAACTGCATTGACATATCAAAACTATTGGGAGAGTTACTGAGTCAGGTGCAGAGGCGGCTTTTGGAGTAGGCGAAGCAGGCGCACGCCTCGGGCCCCAAGCTGTAAGGGGCCCCATCGCCTACCCCAAAAGTCACGTCTGCCTTGGTCCACGGCAGGAGGAGAAGCTGGCCCAAAGGGCCAGGGCCATGTGGGAGGAGCTGGGGCTGGAATGGTGAGGGAGGCAGAGTCACAGAGGGGGCCCTGCACGCCTATATTGGGCCTTGTGGGCCTATAGGGGGCCCCCACAAGGGGCCTCCGCCTAGGGCCCCCAATAGCCAAAGGCCACCTCTGGTCAGGTGACTTGTATCAATAGTCAGAAATCTAATTATGCTCAACCAGAATACTACAAATGGGCAAAGGAAACATGGCCTTGGAACTGGGCGGGTCAAACGGAAAAAGGCATATCAGATGTGACATTTTGGAGTTCAGCCAGGCCAGTTAGGGACTTGGTCACTTTTGCCTGGTACTTCTGGTGACCTGCAATTATGTTTTAGTCCAGAGCTCAGCCTCCAGCAGTCTGCAAGCAGCCCGCAAGCCTCACCTTGTGTTTGCGCAGCCAGCTTACTCCTTGCAGGCTGACCTCAGTACCCTTCCAGCCCCAAACTGTCCTACAGCAGGGTTCAGTCCCTCTCACTGGATCCTCAGAAAAGTGTTTGGCTTGCTACTTTTACTGGGCTAGTAAGACACTGCGCCTGTTAACTCTCTAGGAACACACTTTGCTGAACTTATACAGCACAAGTGATTTATAATGAAAGGAAAACAGGCTTGTGATGCCAAGTAAAAGTAGAAATTGTTACAAACAAAAAAAGTGAAAGCATCTGCCATGAAATCAAAAACTTAATCTAGCAAGATACAAACTTTATTCAAGATGGTTTCTCTCTTCCAGTCTCCTTTCCACATTCTACTGGCTGGCTTAGCCAGGACCCATCCCAGAGATCCAATTGCTTGCTGTCTTTGTAGGGTGAAGGATAAAGATGGAGTCTCCTCTGTTCCTTATAGTCCCAAAAGGATTGTTTTTCTCTTACAAGTCAGGAAGACTTCCTGTGGCTTCAGTCTCCTATCTCTATCTATGGTGCAGGAGCCATGTGAATTCTCAGTCTCTCGAGTTGAAGTAGAGGATAACCTTCACTGGTTTAGCTTGATGGCTTTATTTACTGCTAACATATAAGCTGAGGTAAACCTACATTCCTTTGTCTAAGACAGACCAGTTTATCACTTTTCCCTAGGTTGGGCAGTCTTAAACATGTTCTAATAACATCATAAAGCGTGCATCTACACTGGCAACTTAGGTTGACTTAAGGACACTTACATAGACCTACACAAAGCCTCGTCCACACTGGGCTTCTATTAAATCAACGTAAGCGCTTCCTTTATTCACAAATATACATTTATACCTGATCTATCTAACTGTATAACCATATCTCTGTATAAAGTGGATTAGGTTAATGGGAATTTATATTATTAGGGGAAACTAGTTTTAAGAGTAGTAGTTAGCAAGTATAGGCCCAAGCCTGAACCAGTTTTCAAAGGCCTTAGCATAACCGCTCACATGGACCTATGCCAGGAACTCAGACGTCACCTAATGAGCAGCTGCAGCCCTAATAAGCACCCTAACGAGAAGAGAACTCCCTGATAGCTCCCTGATAAGCTTACAGCTAACTAAAATGATCAATGGCTGACAGCTAACTAAAATGATCGATGGCAATGTGGCAAAGACTGTGGGAACCTCTGTAAAAACAGGAGGGGCACAGGGGGCTAAAGCTCTATAAATATCAGCCCCACAGATACCCCCTTCGAACAGGTTTGGACTGGTTCAAGACGCCCAGTGGCTCCGGTCACTATAGCAAGTGGGGTCAGTCCAGAGAAGAAAGAGAAAGGTCAGGTCCTAGTCATGAAGCTGACTGGACTGGCACGTTGACCCGAGCTCATCAAAGAAAGGTCAGCACCTGATCCCCGATGGTGGCGAAACTGACACGTTGGTAAGGAGTTCGGTGAGTATTAAGAAACCACAAGAGGCCTAGGTGAACACTGGTTCGAGAGTAGCTACAGGTATATAAGTAACAGGTATATAAGTAACTGAAACAGTAAGGGAAGTTTAGCACCCTGGTCCCCAAGGGTACGGGGGGATAGGTATAAGGTTAGGGATGTGTAGGGCTCAGTCCCCTTAAAGGGATTGCAGCAGGAAGGTTGTTCTTTTAACAACTGGATAAACTAGAAGTTAGTTTTAGTTCCCCAAACCTAGGTTGTAAAAGGTATTGGGCTAAGGTTAGGCATCAAGCAGTTTAGCACCCCAGCCTGGGAGTACAGGTAGATAGCCTGCTGTCCCCTTTAAAGTTAAGGGCACCCCTTTGTTGCTAGGGGCAAGTGCAGAGTAATAAGAATAGTTTTAGTTATTAAATAACAAGTAATTCTAAAGCATGTTGCAGCACAAAAATATCATAGTATAACAGCAAAGATAAACCTTGCAAGTGTGTAACAGTTAAAAAGAGTGCACAAACAAAAGAGATAAGCAAAGATATAAGTCTTCTTGTACCCAAGATGATCTGTAATAAACACTTTGTACTTATAATTCTCTTAATTCTATTCTATTGTTATGTGCCATGGTACTGTTAATTCCTGACACTCCACTCCCCCTTTTTCTGTTTCCCCTATGGAAACAGCACTTAATTCCTTTGGTAATTACCTGGGTTATCGGCTGGCTCGGTTTAACCCTTTATTATTCAGTTCTAGTTCCCCTGACTACTGATGTATCTGTCAGCGCCTCCCTTCCATCAGATCAAGGCCGGGCTATAATCCCGGTGGAAAAAGAACCCGGCGTCTGCCTGGTCCCCTCGATGAATAACACCCCCGAGGGGTGACGCCAAAAAATATAAACAGTATACAGGCTCATAAAATCTCCATAATTTAAGTTCACCCTTGCCCCTCCTCTTCTTGGTGTAGATTATACCCTCATGGATCTTAATCCATCATTTAGGCTGCAATTTCTTCCTGCCTTTTATGTGTGCAACCTGTGAAGAATCAAGTACAGCTGATGTTATGGAAGAATAGATGTATAATAAATCAATCATAGCCTCTTTCACCCACAGTTTGCCGGCTACACCTAATCACTCTCCCGATAGATTCTCTTAGGCCAGCCTGAATTTACACCCATTTACCAAGTTATAACAACCTCTGTGCCACTTACACATCACCTTTGAATTTGGTCCAGGAAACCTATGATACTTTAAAGTAGAGATTAGCAAATCGATTTTTCAGTCTATGACCAAAATGAAAAAAAAAATCCCAAAAAAGATTCAGCTCTCTATTAGCTCTAAAGCTAGTATTTTTAGGATTTGCACCAAAAACAAACAAACAAAAAATAAACAAACAACCCCCTCCCCCCCAACCTCCAAAAAACCTTTCTTTCATGCTGAACAAAGTGTTTAATTTGACCTGAAATGACATTTTTTGGTGTGGGTATTTTTTCCCTTCCCACTTCAATTTAGCTAAATTTCTAAACAAAACATTATTTCATTTTGAAATGTCAAAACTAAATACCTTCTTTTGGAAGTGATGAAATATTTAATTTAAATGTTTCTGCAACTTTTCGCAGATTTTTCTAGCCAAAGCTATTTACTAAATTCATGAATAGTTTCATGGTCCCATCAAACAATTTTTGGGCAAATTTTCAATATGCAAAAGAAAAAAAAGAAAAAAAAAAGTTGTCCAGCTCTAGTTTAAAGGGCCAGATTCTAGGAGTGAAAAGCAAATAAAGCATCTAACAGGAAGGTGCTAAAATGTGTTAAATTAGGGTGCCTTTCACTATAATTTATACCTCCTTACAGTGTGTCATGCAGAAAAATAGGAATTGCCATGCCAGAACAAACCATCAGTCCACAATTCTGTCTCCAGCAGATGAAATAATCTGTTCATACAAGAGTTTTTCTTAGCCCACAATTAGAAGTTTTCTTACAAGCTGAAGAGTGAGAGTTTATATCCCTTTTAAACATTATGGAGAACAGTCATTACTTAAGATAATTTCTCTGTAAATGGGTATAAGTGAGTATATAAAGGAGTCTTATCTGCACTTCCTTATAACTCACATTTGATTTTCACTCTCAGTTATTCTCTTTTGATGTATGTATCTATCACCTTTTATCATCTATAGGAGTTAAACACATACACATCAAAAAGAGACTATTCCTTTGATTATTTTCCCCTCAGTGACCTACTCCCACAGCTGCTTAGATATGTGACTTACCCAAGAATATTCTATTCTTCAGTCACTGTTTTCACTTTATAACTGGTACATCAGTGTCTTGGGATCCAGAGTAGAGTTTTGCAAGACTATAGCTTCAGCATTTCACTATTCTCCCCTAAAAGGCCCTTTCTGTTTGGGATTTGCCTATTGTAATATCTTGTTCTGTTTCAAAACTCCAAGATTTGCATCAAAATTCAAACAAAAGCTAACATGTAAAATTGTTTACCATTTGGATTTTCCAGGTACTTTCTGCAGGAAGTGGTTGTCTATTATATTTAGATCACCACTTTTTGCTCTGTTTCCTTAACATTGGGAAGACAGTTTGGATTATAGGTCTAGAGTTTTAAACCAACATCTTTCCTTAATTAGCATCTTGGCACTTTCTTCCCATCTTTGTCCTTCAGTTGCATGGAAAACTAAGTTGCACTTTGTCTAGAGATACTTAGCTAACGTGTCCACCATTTACAACTCAAAATTAAAGAAAATTTAATGCTCAGGTCTGTAGTTGTATAATACTGAATAAAAGTATTCACAAGTTACATGAATCTCTCCCAGAGTTAAGTTATACCAAGAACAGCCTTTTATTCTTAAGAATGAACATTCAGCAATCCTACATATTGTATCAGGACCTATGGCCATTTCTCCAGTGTAGGTAATTGTAGGGCACCAAACAATCTCTCAGATACCAAAGTGATAGGTGCAGTGAAAGTACCTAACTAGAGAGATTTGATATTGTCTTATCAGCAAGCTGATCTCTAAAAAATATGCTCCATTTCTCTGGCCTTATCAACACAGGCTTAGAGGCCCCAGTTCATCCATTAGGCATGTGTCTGGCTCAACATTGCTTCCTCATGCTGACTTTTCCTGAAAGACAAAGAATACCACCATTGTGTCCTTAATGGCTCATCAGTTTACTCCCTGGGACCATATCATCTGGCAGATTCCTTAACATTAAGGAGACAATGGTTGTTCACACCCTCCCATCTAAGGCATTTGTCCAGAATGCACAAGTTAAAGTATGGATATAACATCAAATTCTTAACTTCTAATCAAAATAGAATTCCTAGACATAAACTATATGATCATTCCCAGCAAATTACTACCTTTCTATTGATACCAAACATGACAAAGTTCCTATGGATTATAGCAGTTATGAGATATCCATAGAAAATAATATCATAAATGCTTCCCTAAATCCAGGCAGCATCACACACAGGGCTTTGCCTTGCCAGGGTCCCTGTACCTCTTTGCCCCATTGTACACAGGAGGTGCCCCCCCTGCCACCGTGGACCTACCCAAGGTCCCCCTAGCCCCAAAAAGTCGACCTAGAGCATCCAGTATGGACGCTCTAAGTCGACTTTGTAAGTTTCCCTTTAAGTCGACTTTAATTTTAAGTGTAGACACACTAAGTCGACTTAAAAGTGCAAGTGTAGACATAGCCCTTGTTTCAGACACTAACCTAGCCTCCTTCCCCATTGGCATTTTGACATTTCCATACACATTTTCCTCAGCACAAAAGATTGGACAGAGCACTTCTCAAGCAGTGTCTGACTTTAAGAAACATTCTTTATATATTGATCAAGTCAGCTTCATCTTTGTGATTTGCTGTGAAGGAAGGAGCAGAAGAGGTACATACAGAGGTGTTTTGTATTTATAGGTGCTGTCAGCCTAACAGGCCTGCAAATAACAGGGCACTCAAATATCATCATAAAGTGTGTAACTTGCCATGAGGAGTCATACAGTGTTCCTTTCTCTCGCCTTCAAGTGCAAGAGTATTTTTCCCTTTAATACTAAAAAGGACAAATGCATCTTCAACTGAATGCAAGCTGAGTAACGTCCCCATGACTTACTCCTGAACAGTTTGGAATTTCATCAGGTTATGAATTCTTTTGGTATCCATGACTAATTCACTCACCATGCAAGTTATGGATAACAGTGGCACATGCCAATTCTGATGCATCGCCTGAAGTTGGTGTCAAATTCTTTCCTGACTGCTTACTTAGTAATGAGATATTTTCATTCAATTATCACATAATTCCCTTCAAGGTTATTTTCCTCCTGACATGTACATATCTACCTTTAGCACCAGGAAGTGATGTACATATCCCAGTACAAGCTTTATAAATCCTGTCAATCATTCCAATCTTGGCTACAAGTACATTAAAATAACTGAAAAGTATAGCATGACTGTGAATGATGGATAGAGGAGAGAAAGATGGATGGTGTCTCTCGTTTTTATCTATTGGGACCTCTAGTCTTTCAACACAGGCCCATACACTTCAGAAAACTCTAAGTCCATTTACAACAATAATCAGTGTAATTTTTAGACTAGTGAGGTTATTCTATAGTTTGAAATCAAAGCAAGGTGACTGGAACGAAAACAGAGCTTCAGATATGAAGTTAACAAGTTCCAAAGGGGTAGTCATGTTAGTCTGGGTCAGCAAAACAAACAGAGTCCTGTGGCACTTTTAAAGACTAACTAATTTATCTATCGCATGAGCTTTCGTGGGAGAAAATCCCACTTCATCAGACACTTTGAAGATGGGGAACTTACAGAATGGGAGGAAATTAATTTCCTCCCATTCTGTAAATTTCCCATCTTCAAAGCATCTGACGGAGTGGGATTTTCTCCCACAAAAGCTCACGTGATAAATAAATTTGTTAGTCTTTAAAAGTGGCACAGGACTCCACTTTTGAAGTTATTTATTGTCTGACTGTAATAGGGGCGCTCCCCTCTGGAGTACACCCTAGCAGCTGGATGTGGTACTGCATTGCTTGTCTCACCCCAACACCTACATCAAGCCATGAGCCTACCGTAGCAGGTCTTCAATCCTTTGGCCCTCCAGCCAAGTCACAGAGTCCAAATTAACACCTTCCAGCATATTAAAGGAGTTTAGCAAATAAAACAGTCTGTTCCCTTGCAAGAGCCTTCAACCCAGCTCTGGGCCCTTTAAATTCCACCTTTTGTTCAGACTCCCAAATAAGCCTTGCTTCCTTTTGGGATTTATGCTACTTTACCTGTGAGGGAACACAAGTCCACCTGACTACTCCAGGTTCCAACCCAGAGACCCTATAAAAAGCATACATTTCAATACATTGCTTACTTCAGCCTCTTCTGCCAGCTCCCAGAGCTTCATCCTGCCTGGGCCCCTTTAACATCACCCTTATCTCAGGATTAGTTGTTCATGTTCTCTCTCCCTCCCACCTAGAAACCCAACTAAGCAAAAAACAATCAGAAACAAACTCCAGCCTCTATCCTTGCTCCTCTAGTCCCAGGCAAGAACTGACATACTAAGCCCCTGCAACCCCTTTTATCTGAGCCTGCTGAGCTCTAATTGGCTACTTCTATAAGGGTTCTCTAGTCAAGCTGGGCGGATCTACCTTCACTGCTCCTTTCCTGTAACTTTATTCGTCCCTGGAGCAGGATATAGTAGGATCCTGGGCTATGTCTACACTTGTAAAGTTAAGTCGACTCTGTTAAGTCGACTTAACAAGGTCAACTTTAAATCGACTTAAAGTCAACCTCGTTAAATCGACTTAACAGAGTGGCTACACTTTAAGTAAACTTAAGCCGACCTTGTTAAGTAGTACAGAGTGGCTTTAAGTCGACTTAATAAGGTTGACTTAGCGCTATTCCCCTTCCACACTGGCTTTAAGTCAACTTAAGAAGTTGACTTAAGGCTTAAGTCGACCTTCAGAGGTGGTGTTATTAAGTCGACTTAATAAAAGCCCAGTGTGGACGCAGCTTTGTGTAGGTCGACTTAAGCTTCCTTAAGTCGACCTAAGTTGCCAGTGTAGACGCACCCCTGGTGTCTCTTGTAGGTAGCCGCAAAAGCTAGTTACTCCCTGTTACACTGATCATATGCCAATGGACAAGATATTCTCATAGCACACTGAGATCCACATTTGTGGAAAGATGCAGCAATATGCTGCAAATACATTTTAAACCAGATCTTTTTTCTTCCAAATGGAAATATCTGACACTTATTGACTGACAAGAAAGCAGAGTTCAAGACAATGTATGAGTCTACTTTAGGCAAGACGTAGACGTATATTTGTTTTAATATATATACATTTTGAATAATTCAGTTTTGTCCTGCATAAGAATTAAACAGAAAAACATGAAAGAAGCATTTCCATAACAATATTATCTACTGTGTAATTTTGGTGAATGCTAGGGCTGACAAAGAGAAAAGGTTTCTCTAAAATATTCTTCAGTGGCAGAAATACCAAGTTCCATTACTAAGAGAATTTGTTTGGTTTCCAAGCTGCTTTCATTATACTCTGACATTACATTAAACTGTGTCAGTTAATGTTGGGGCTTTTTACATTCATTTCCAATGACATAAAATAAACACATCAATAAGCGAAACAGTCATTTAAAAATAAGAATGCTGTGAGCATTCACCAGTTGGTCAAGGTGACCTTAATTTTAAGAGTTTGCCTTTCAAAGCTTGGAAATTCAGAACAAGTAGTTCTCCCTCTTAATTCAAGCTTTTATCCAGTATTGCAGGGATATGAAAACAATGCATGGTCCTATAACATATTACATGTCGACAGAGGCTGGCACAATGTTGTAAGGATTTTTTTTTGTTTTCATTTGGGGTTTTTTGGGCACTGCAGTTACTGTTCATGGTAGCTAAGTTCTCAAAAAAAAAATTAAAAAA
Source organism: Pelusios castaneus (assembly GCA_007922175.1). Classification (NCBI taxonomy): domain Eukaryota; kingdom Metazoa; phylum Chordata; order Testudines; family Pelomedusidae; genus Pelusios; species Pelusios castaneus. The sequence goes on from ML685797.1 coordinate 6,057,680, forward strand.
ATAAAAATCCAGAACTGTTAAGAGGGTTATGTTGAAATTTATTGTAGCATTTTAAGTGTTTCTCCTTTCAAGTCATTATACAGGCATTAACCATCTATGTGACACTTTTTTCAACATGCTTCAAGGTATGCTAAAGTTTGCCTAAATTTGGCCATTCAGAGCCGTCTCACTGCATCAATTCAGAGCAACCTTACTGCAGCATGAATTGAAAGACCTGATTCAGAAGTCCCCCAGAGACCTATTATCTGTGGATCACTGACACAACAAACAAGAACAGCTTTAAAGGAACCATTCAGGCCAGTCAAGTCACTTGCTACATTCTACCTGAGGAATTTTTAATCCATCATTCATTGACACAATTCGGAGCTATTCCAGTCTGTACTTATGGAACCCTAAGTCGACAAATCTGCACATGTACCATAACTCAGCCTACTAATAATCTTGCTTACAGAGTCTGGAGAAGGTTACTGATGGACAGAGGCGGCTTTTGGGGTAGGCGAGTCAGGTGGCCGCCTAGGGCCTCGAGCAGTAAAGGGCCCCGTCAGGGTCGGTCGCCTGCTTCCCTAACACAGGTCAGCATGTTCCCTCTAAGCTGCACGGGTGCGCGGCCGCACAGCGGCTGTCGCACCCTCCGCGCAGCACTGAGGGTCCCCTGTGCAGCCCGGCAGCCCCCGCCGCCTCCTACAAGTCTCCAGGGCTGCAGCTTTGCTGCAGCAGATCTGGCCTGTGCCCGGCCTTTGGGCTGGTCCTCTCCACCCCCAGGGTGGAGCAGGCAGGCTCAGGACCGGGGCAGGAGCGCAGGCCTGCCTGCCTGGCCCACACGCCCGGAGCAGCAGGGTGGCCATGAGCGGGGCAGGCTCCCGGGCTCCCATTCTCCAGCCGCCTCAACTGCTGGGGCCGGGGCCGGGGTCAGAGTCGGCTCTGCTCCACCGATGGCCTCAGCCTCCTGGCACGGGGCCGGGATCGGCCTCCAGGGCCGGGTTCTGCACCGCCCCGCCCGCGGCTTCCTGGGGCCACAGTCGGGTCCCCCCCGCCAGCGGCCTCAGCTTCTTTCTCTCTTTTCCTTCTTTGTCTTCCTTTTTCTTTCCTTCTTTCTCTTCCTTCGTTTTCGTCCTTCCTTTTTTCTTTCTTTTTTCCTTCTTTGTCTTCCTTTTTCTTTCCTTCTTTCTCTTCCTTCCTTCCTTCCCTCTTTATTCTTTCTCTTCCTTCTTTTCTCTTCCTTTCTCTTCCTTCTTTCTCTTTCTCTTCCTTTTCCTTTCCTTCTTTCTCTTTTTTCTTTTCTTCCTTTTTTTCTTTCTTTCTCTGTCCCTTCCTTCTTTTTTCTTTTGCTCTTCTTTCCTTCTTTGTCTTCCTTCTTTCTTCTTCCTTCCTCCCTCCCTCCTTCTTTCTCTTCCTTCCTTCTCTTTATTTAAAAAACTTTTAAAAAATCATTTTTAAATAAAAACCTTTCTAAAAATTAAATTTCAATTCAAAATTCATTCAAATTCAATTAAACACAATTAATTAATTCTATTTACAATCACTTTAACTTCAGTTAATGCCTATAATTTCTGTCGTGTGAGTTTACACAAAATTTTATTCAGAAAAAGTTTTGCACACGGCTTGAAAATTTTGCACAAAAGCCACCAAACCTTAGAGGGAACATTGGTCAGCAACCCCAAGCACGCGTGCCAAATTTGGCACACGTGCTAATCCTGAGTGGCAGCAGCGCTGCTCAGGCTCCCCCCTGTTGGCCCTGCCCCCCAGCGTGGCCTGAGGGCTGTGGCCACAAGAGCCGCCTGCCGCAGCTCCAGGCTCCCTCCTGCTGGCCGCGATTCCCTGCTCCACCCAGTGTCTGCCTCCACAGTAAGGTAAGTGCTGTGGGGGGAACTGGTTTGGGGGCTGGGGACTGGATCAGGGCCCGGGGACCTGGGACCCAGCGCGGCCCTGTTCGGGGGCCCAAGGGCCAGCTTGGGAGCCCGGGGACCAGAACGGGGGCTGGCTCAGGGCCTGGGAGCCAGCGCGGGGCAGCTGGGGGGCCGGCTCAGGGCGCAGGGCAGCTTGGGAGCCCGGGGGCCAGCATGGGGATGATCTCAGGGCCTGAGGTGGCACGGGGGCCGGCGCGGGGGCCTGGGAGCTGGCGCAGCCCTCTTCGAGGGCCCAGGGGCCAGCTCAGGAGCCCGAGGGCTGGCGCGGGGGCCCGGGGGCCGGCTCGGGGACAAGCTTGGAGGCACGGGGGCTGGCGTGGACCCATTTGGGGGCCTGGAGACTGGCACAAGGGCTGGTTTGGGGTTCAGGAGTGGGCACGGGGTGGCTCAGGGGCCAGCTCAGGGCGCGGGGCGGCAAGCTGGCGTGGCCCTGGTCGGGGTCCTGGAACCTGGCATGGGGGCCCAGGGTCCGGCATGAGGGCTGGCTCTGGGTGCGGGGGCTGGCTTGGGGGCAGCTCAGGGCACAGGGGCCAGCACGGGGACCGGTGCGGCCTGCCTCAAGGACCGGCTTGGGGCTTAGGCCTTGTAGGAGGCCCCACAATGGGCCTTCGCCTAAGGCCACCTCTGCTGATGGACGTAACCAGTTTTCTAAGTGAAATAATTTAGCATTTTTAAATGTATCTAGAGGAATAAAATCAGTCCCAGCTTCTGCTAGCATGAGTCACAGCTGCAGGCCCCAAGCTGTAGAATCCTCTCCCCCATTGCTTCTCCCTCTGGCCTACAGCAGTCTAAAAAGTAGTTGCCATTGGCCAAGGAGAAGTGTGTCTAAGGGATGCACTTATTCAGTATATTACCTGGAAAGTCTTTGTTGCAAAAGTCAGGGAGGGCAGTATTATAAACATCTACCTTCCTGCAGGGATGAATCACTGAGGGTTGCAGGTAAAAACACACCCTTAACTACCAGGGTGAATTTATCCCATTGGCGTTAACTCATATTGTGAATTAATACGATCAGATCCATAACTATAACTCACTTGTTTACGCAAGCTGAGGGTCTGGAGAATGCTACAGAGGTTTTAAAAAGGAGCCAGTTTTAAGTGGCAGGATTGGGAAAAAACAAAAAACCACCATACCACCTTGGAAACCAAGATTCTGCCAACTGCATTTCCCCTTGGAAATATGGATTACCAAATTTTATTCAAATTCTGTCACAATGTAAAGTATGGTAAGAATGTGTTTTACTTAGGCAACAGTTGTTAACATGATGATTATTCACCCATCCTCCCATTATTATATGAATCTTTTCCCCAAAATTCTTTCTCCACTCAGGAGAAAGATCTTTTATTAGATAATTAAATAAATAAATGTTAGGCATAAAAACTGTCTCTCACACTCAATGGGAACAGCTGTCTTTTTATTTATAAGTTTTATCAGTCTCAGACACACACATCCAGGCAAGATATAGTTATATTTTGTACCACGATGGTCTTAAAGTCATATATCAAAATTACTGGGTTATAGATTGTGTATATCCTCAGTATGGTTTCCCCAGCAACTATTTTTTGAGTTTCGTTTGCTATGGCAACCAGAGATGACTGCTTATTTTTACTGCTTTAATTAATAGTCCATGGTCTAAGCCATAAATGCAGGAGTTAGATAACATAACTGTCTCTGTGCTTATAATGGAAATACTAGCCTCAGTTCTCATCTCAGAAACTGGTGAGGATAATAGTGGGTTGGCAATCACCTATTAAGTGACAGTCGAGTCAAAGGGTTGGTCTTCACTGGCGGTGGCAAATTCACTGCCATCAGTTCAAAACTTCCTGATCGATTGCTTGGATCTTTATAGACCCACTCAGCATGGTCTAAAATATAGACCCAATCAAGAAATTTGATCCCGGAAGACCACCCCAGCAACTGGGTAGTGCTGAGTCAAAGGGAGGCGCCTTTCCTTCGATTCTGCACAGTGGACAAGCCAGGAGGTGGGCATAC
>ML685797.1:6076661-6168459 GCA_007922175.1 Pelusios castaneus
ACAACCGGAGCCCGGGAGCTGAGCTGGGGGGCTGGCTCAAACCAGCGTGGGCAGCCGGTTCGGGCCACCCCCCTAGCTCAGTCCAGGGGAGTTGCCAAACCGGGCAGCTCCCAAAAATACTCAATTTCACTGCTCTGCTAGAGCAGTGAAATTGACATATTTGACAGCTCCAATATCCCAGAGTGGCCTCGATTGGCACTCTGGGACATTTCCGGAGGCTGTCTATTGCGCAAAATGAGTACACACGAGCATTACCGCGGAACAGCTGTTCCGCGATAATGCTACCACTCTCGTTTTGAGTGGTTTAACCGCGATAATGCTACCACTCTCGTTTTGAGTGGTTTGAGTGGTTGCCGCGCAACAGAGAAATTGATCGTGTGTACTCAATTGGCTTTATTGCGTGGTAAGGAGGCTTACCACGCAATAAAGTGATTGTGTGTACATAGCCTAAGTCTGAATGGACTCTCCCCTAAGCTGGTATTTGCATGAGCACACCCACCCTCCTTATGCACTCAGCATGAGGGGACTCCTTTGCCCAAACGATCTCTTTGGTTGGTGGTGATTTATAAGTTAATCTAGTGTTAAATGCAAGGGTAATTAAATGTTGTTCCCCTTACTGTATTCTCAAAGGGCGGCAGAACTGTGTTTAGCCTCTTCCTATTGAAGGGTCACTATCCAAAAAGAACTGGCTAAGCAAGAGGCCTGTGAAGGTTAAAAAAGGGTGGGGAAGTGTGAGAGCTGCTCAAGAGCTCCAGGCATGGTTTAATCTCCCCTCCCACTATTCAAAGATAGAGCTATTTAAGAATCTATTAGGAGACTTTTGTTTTGTTTAGTGCTCATTAGAAGTGAAATCATCTAATGTAGGACATCACTCCTACCCAGCTTCAGCACTAAGGTTCAACCCCTTGACAATCACTGAGAAAGGGGTGGAATCTCAAGAGATCAATCTGCAGAGGTCACAATGTAGAAGCAAATGGTAGAGTGAAAGGTGATGGTGTGCCACACAGCAGTTAGTAGAGTGGCTGGCAGGGCAGCTGGTGGCCAACTGTGGGGGTCACTGATGGAGGTGGCTGGAATGTAGCAGCTAGACAGCAGAGCAAGCAAGGTGCCTTTTTTTCCCACCTGCCCCCAAACAGGGTGGGAGGTGAACTCTTCAGGTGCACTTCTAGACTCCAAGTCTGCCCGAAAAACACCTATGAGTGGCATGTTGTGAAGGGAGGGACACATTAAAGGAACTTCTTGTTGATAAACTTAAGTACTTCAAGCAAAAGGAAACTGCCCAACTTATTCTGGGTGTTTTGTTCAGGTTTTATGAATATGAATCCTACTTGTGGAGTTTTCCCAAGTTAATGCTGGGTTATTTTTCCCTTTTTATTAGAAGTCTCTTTTCTACACTAAGTCTCTGTGCTTGCAAGAGAGGAAATGTTACCTCTAAATGCACCCAAAGGACAGTGTGTAATTGTTACTGGGGTACGGTCTCAAGATGGTTTTGTGTTGTATTATTAAAATGAACCTCTAGGTATTGAAATCAGCCCTTTTTGCTGCCGACTCCAACTGGCAGAACAGTTATATTGCAATAAATGATAAGGATACTAGAAATTTCTTGCTGATTATAGCTCAGGAGGGAATAAACAGAAACAAAGGAAATTTTGATACATCAAGAATCTATTCAGGGAGCTAGAAAGAGAACTAAAAATAAAAGTGACGTATGTGATCTCAGAGATCTTTCCAGTATTAAACATAGGCAACCACAAGCAAAAACTGATATTGGGGACCAGAAAGTGATACAATAAGAAGTATTATTGTGGGGGGAGCAAGAAATTATATAAGCCTTAAATATTGATGGGTTATCTCAAGGTGGTTTGAAATGACCAAGACATTAATTGTTACAGGACCTCCAAAAACTAACAAAAATATTTACTTTTAGCTACTGCAACACTAGTAGATACCGATAATTAAATCAGAATTACACATCTAGGACTAGGACCTCAGCTGGTATAATCATGCTGAGGATCTAGAACCTATCTTTCTTATATTTGTTCTGGATTCAAAAGAAGCAAGGAAATAGAGGTTCCAATTCTTATTTCTCACTGAGGTCTTGTCTTCACTGGTGATGACAAATTCACCACCGTCAGATCAATCTTCCGGATCGACTGAGTGGGTCTGTGAAGACCCACTCAGTCAATTGAGAAGTCAATCCCTAAACACCACCCCAGCTACTGGAGTAGCACTGAGTCAAAGGAAGGACCCTCCCTTTAACTCAGCAGAGTGGACGTGCTGGATGTAATGAAGTCAAAGGGAGAGACAAGTTATTTTAAGTAACTTGCATATCTCCCTTCAATTGCTGCCAAAAACAGTGTGCTGTGTAGACACTGTCCTGATGAAAATCAGGAGTAACTCCATTTAAGTAAATTACTCCTGACTTTTAGCAGACAAGAGAAAGGGATCCTCTTTGCTTCACTGAAGTCAATGTAGTTACATTGGTCACAGCCAGTGTGAAATCAAAGTAAGGGTCAGAGGTTTATTTGTCTAATGATCAATAAATCTTCAGTGAATATTTTTATGGCAATTTGAGCTTCTCAAAGTAAGACAGCTACTGAAGTGCAAAGTATCATTATGATTACAGTGTTTTCTGAAAAGTAACATGAAGTTGTCATTTTTAACATCTTCCAAGAGTCCTTTCCTTTTAGATAAGTTTCTCATTTAAAGTTGATTTGATTAGGGATCAGAATAACAACAATCAAAACAAATCAACAACAACAAATCAAAGCATTCTTCTAATGGCACAGTTGCTAATAATGGACATGTAAAACAAGTGAAGCTGTCATGGCAGCCAGATGCATCAGTTTCAAAAATTGGCTGTGCCTGTGGCTAATTCAAGGCAAGATAAATACTTCCAAACACTTTAATAAAAAGAGACACTGGAGGTGGAATCAAAATTTTTAAGTGTGAAAATGTGTTTTACAGAAACTGAAGTAGAACAGAAGGGACTATGAACTGCCATAGGATAGAATTTTAGAACTAAGTAGTATGGTGACATGCAATTTGTCTTTCAAAAAGGGAGGAAAATCTACCTGCATTGTAGAATTGTTTAAAAGATTATTCAGGCTGGCATACCTTTGTGTTTTTCTCTTATCTGAGATAGCAAAGTCGACAGTAATGTTCTTGGGTATCTCATCAGGATGCCCCCTTTCAGAGAGATTGCATTTACCATGTTGACATCATCTGACTGATGGTGTAGCATGCAAAAGGATCATTCTGTCGTAGTAGAATTTGACAGGACTGATGAAAAATTGCACTTAGATGGTAACTTGTATGCAAACACATACAAACATATCTAACACTTTTGCAAAGCATAACAGAAACATTTGTATTACAATTGACAATTCAGTCAGCATAATATGGATTTTCTTTACAGCATTTTGTCATTCAGGAACTTTTGAGATTAAAAATACTGTTTTTCTAGTACCTATTCAATACCGAGGAATTAAGGTAATTGATTTCCAACTCTAAAGGTTCATATTTTCTTGCAACCAATTATTCCTTTCTGTGTGTTTTGGGAGCAACAGACTGAACCTACAGAAGCTTTTCTATTTCCTTCCTGAAATATTTTCATTATTTGAAACCTTTCATCTGCTGCCTCGCTCCCCGATGTCTAAAATGCCATTGCCCTTTCTCCTCTTGATTATCTGAGAAAAGTAAAGGAAACTAAGGCTTATTTATTTTGATTCTGGCATCTTATTAAGATCAGCCGTACACGCTATTTTCAGCCCAGGCTGATGTAACAGAATGTTTTACTCATCTTTACTCTGTGTCTTGGAAAAAAACTAATCCAGCCTGTTTCAGCACAGGTTTTACAGAGCTGCTATTATGATACATTGGGTCACTATACCTGGAGGATAAATTTATTGCCCTACTGGATGCCACTTTCTCATTTAGATGCTTTGCATGATGTCTCTTCTCTGATTCTTGGGTTATCACTGGTGTGATCTCTAGCAGCATTTGTTCCACCTGTCTCTGCATTGCTTATTTTCTGCTTTGGGTTACTGGGTATGTCTGCTATTTAGACAGTAGCTGAACAAAGATATTAGTAATAAAGTAATAATAGTTGGTGTTTTATAATATAATGGACACCTTTATAACTTGCTAACAAACTTCGCTCATGCACTATCGAAAGCAGGGGTTCCCAACACATGGCCTGCAGGCCAAAAGTGGCCCATGGGGCTTTTTAAAGTGGCCCACTGGCTGCAGCTGCCCACCTCTCCTCCAGTCCCGGCATGCAGCTAGAAGTCGCGTTGCCGCCAGGTCAGGCACACAGCCGGGAGCAGGGCCGGCCCAACCATATAGGTGACTAGGCAGTCGCCTAGGGCACCAGGCTTTAAGGGGCACCGAATTAGACAGAAGAGAATTTTTTACATGTATTATCTCTTCTCACAGGGGGTGGGGGGACGGCGCCAAAAATCATAGTTCACCGAGGGCACCAAAAAACCCTGGGGCTGGCCCTAGCCAGGAGACAGAACTGTGCTGCAGCTGCCCGTCTCCCACCTGGTCCTAGCATGGGCCAGGCTAGGGCAAATTCCTCCCGCCCATTCCCAGTGCACAGCCAGAAGCCAGGCGCCAGGCTGCAGCTACATGCCTCCCCTGTTCCCCACACGCAGCTGGGAACTGCTGCAGCTGCAGCCAGGTTGGGCACAACCAAGAGAGGGACGCATAGGTGGCTCCCAGTCGGGAGCCAGGCTGCAGCCACAAGCCTGCAGCCTGGTCAGATACACAGCAGGAGCTGACCAGCCAGCCCCCCACCGACATCTGCCTCATAGACTCTAAGGTCAGAAGGGACCAGTACGATCATCTAGTCTGACCGCCTGCAAAATGCAGGCCTCAAGACCTCATCCACCCACTCCAGCAATAGGCCACCAACCTATGACCGAGTTATTTACCTCCTTAAACCATGCCTCTCGTCTGGTGTCTGCATCCAGCCCTCCCACTTCAGGTCCAAAGCCTGCTCCCAGCTAGCAGGAACCACCATACCCAAGGAGCAGCAGGATTATGAAAATTAGAGCCTTCCCTATATTTAATGGACTGCACCTGTAACCGATTTCTTTTTTAAAAAAATAAACCTATTATAAAAAATTTAATTTTTTAAATTATTCAAAATGTTAAATTTCCTTTGCACTAAGTGAATATTTACTTTTAAATATGTAGAGCTCTATAGTTCTTAATGGTATATTCTGTATACAAATACATCGATACTTTTTTTTTTATTTTTTTAGTGAATAGACTGGTGGCCCTTCAGGATTGTAAAAATTATATTTGTGGCCCTCAAGCCAAAGCAACTGGCAAATATTTAAGGATGCCTATTTTAAAGGGTGTGTGGGCATTTTTATCCCTCTTTATAGCTGGGGTAACACAGGTAAATTAGTAGTAAAGTCAACTGCTTGAAATCGCATAACAACTTGGTGGCAGACCAGGAATGGAAGCGACAGAGTCAAGAATATACTTAGTTCTTTAATCCCCTAGACCAGAGTTTCTCCTTTTCATGCACAATGAAAGGTTACATTTTGTAACCTACTCCAATTTTCCTGACACTCTTTCGTCATTTACTGTCTATAGTTAATGACTAGTGACTTTGAAGGCCATTCATGTAAAGGCATTCAGGTGCTCATTGTTCCCTCTGCTTCAACAGGTGGAGACAATTCAGGAGGATCCTGAAAGGGAGCTTGGTAAAGTAGAGGAGTCATCCCTCCATGGAATCATCTCCTTTTCCTAGGACCTTCCTATAGGTCTTCCCTCATCAGGCACATACTGCCTAGAATTATGTGTTAAAATCCTAGTGTTGTATTGACGTGACATTATTCAAACTGCTCTTACAAAGGGCAGTAGTACCTATTGCTACTTGAGTACCAGTGTACTAAAGTACTGGTTAATGTTAGAATGATGGCTTTTCTGGGTCCCTTAAAATCCTGTCAGAGTGGTTGCACCCAGTCTCCTTTTTCTCCACTTGTACAAACCCCTATTAGCAATGTAATGATTCACCGATCTTTCCCACCCCTGGCAGTTTCCTGCCACATCGCTACTATGGTATATTTGGAATTCCAATACAGATCAAAGCTAAATCTTCCCTGGGAATGCGAGGGCTGAAGACCACATGAAAGGTGATCTTCATTCTCCAGATTTTTGGCCTGAGAGAAAAAAAAATAAAAATAAAATTTAAAAAAAAAAAAAAAAAAAAAACAGCTTCTGAGTGACACAAACAGTCAGAGCAGATGGACTTTTGTTATCTTTAGATCCAACTACAGCATCTGGAAAGGGCTTGGCTCCTTGCAGAAAAGGAAGTAAGAGACTGTGTGGAGGTTTCCAGAGGAGATTATGAATATTTTATTTATAGTGATCATAGGTCAAAATTTATTTCTGTTGTGGAAAGAGTATAAATACCAGTTTTCTTAACTGCATTTCCCCACACTGAGATTGTTGAATGTTATCCTAAAGAGTTTCTAGCAACTGAAAAAATTACTGGGATTGGAGTTTCTCATCTCTTCCCAAAAGCCCTTACTAGGTGAATCCTTGTGCGAGATACATGATTAGATCTAAAGAGACCATTTTCAGGTTAGTCTCATGTCAGTCATTGATTTGTGAAATAATATCTTTGTTTTTCTGCAACTTTGGTTTGCTTGCTCAATATGCAATTGGAAATTACATGGCGGCACAAAATTAACCCATAACATAAAGGATGGAAAAAATAAATAACCCCAACCCACTCACACACTAACAAACAATGGCAATTTATTTTTCCAGGTTGGTGGTGATGTCAGTCAGTCATTAATCAGGTGCACGGCTGATGGGATGCTAATCGTGGCTATGTGCATGAGCTCCCCCATGTAGGCTGCCCCAGTCGGTGCAATTAGCCAAGACACCCCTTCATGATTGAATGAATTGGCATGACCACAAATCCATCGAGAATGAAAGCACTTGAGCTAGGTTAATTGCAAAGAAGCCCAATGAAAAGCAGGATTTACAAACTTGCAAGTTTACTTAACGTTTGTATGGCTTAATGCAAAGGTAAGGCACCATTGGGCAGCAGGGCCACCGCCATCTCCTAAGCCAGACAAAGCTATTCCCTCTGACCTCCATCTTTATACACTCTCATGGACAGGTTGCGCTCGGCTCCCCGTTATGGCAAGAAGTTGCTACCTTATGATGGCATCTAGTCCTACCCATCTCCACGTATAGGAGACTGGACCAAAACATCTCAATCCATCATATTGTTATGACATTGACATGGTCAAATCAGCCTCGTTATCTAGTGCTACTGCCATACCACAATACTTTATATTTATACTATCTTTAAGTAGCAGAATACCAGGTGCATCTGAATCTTAACTAGCTACTGTTAATTTCCAAGACTTCTTACCGACTACTGTACTTTTCCACCTTCTTGACCATACTTCGGTTTGGGTTTTGTATCCTGCCCTAGCTGTCCAGGCCTCCGGCCTCATTTTTGGCCTGCCATATTAGCTTTATGTCTTAGGCTTGCACTTTCTACAACAGGTGATAATGAAGAAAAACTTTAGCATCACTTCAGTTGGCATTTTGCTTAGCAGAGACTACAGGATCTATCCCTTAATACTGGTGATGATCAAGTAACTTTTAGAAACTACACAGCTGTTTCTAATCTGATACGTTTGCCAGTGGTTATCATTTTCATACCTACAACAGGGCAAGTAGCCATAGTTAGTGGGGACATAAACTCCAACAGTTAGGAGTGTTGCTCTTTGAATGATCCATTCAGCTAAGGCAGATTCTACTTGTCTCTACTGGATATCCATGTGGAAGATAATGATCTAATTAATCTTCTCCAAAACAGTGGAAGATAATTCCAGTGAGGATGATAAATCATTGTGCGCTGGCTCCTTTATGCCAGCACAAAAGAATGAGAAAGCCCTAGTATCTGGCAACTGCAGAATTTGTTTAGTGTATGGGGAATATTTATTGGCACAGAGCCCTTATAACTAATCTGTACTGCTCCCACGACCACTTCAAGACAGAGGCATTTAAGGGGCATGAACAGGTGCAAGGAGATGCAAGGCAGCTGTTCCTAAGTGCCCAGACAGCCTTGGAGAGGTAGACAGTCAAGTGCAATTTAGAGCATCCCTGAGGCTGTTACAACTCACGGTGGGGTCCAAGTGATATAAAGTTTTCTATGCCTAGGATGACCATACATCCTGTTTCAGCTGGACAGTCCCTTTTTTAAGCCTTGTCCAGCTGTCCCATGTTTTTTGGCAAAACTGGACATTTGTTCCCAGTGATCTTGCCAACTGATCATCAGTTGGCAAGATCAAATGGGATAAATACCTACTTTTGCCACAAAAGTGTCATGTTACCCCTAGCTGGGAACAAAGGAAGGCTCAGAGGCGGGGGATCAACAACAGCACCCCTACGCGGGTGGAGGTAGCAGGATTTGGAGAAGTGGTGACACCAGCCTTGCATGAAGGGGCTGGAGGAGGTTGAGCTTGGGCAAGCGGCTCTGGCCAGTGCTGCATAGCGTCTTATTTTCCCTTCAGGAAATGTGGTCACTCTATTTATGCCCCACTCCTTCAGGTCCTGCACCAAAAGCACTCAGCTGCACCCAAGAATCTACCTGAGTGTCCTGCCCAGCTTCTTCCTGTCAATAAAGAGATCCTAGTCTTCAAAGGCATGTGAGCTATCCTTGGGCAAAAAATAGCTACTTTAATCAACTACGCAGTTATTGCATTAATAGTATATAAACTAGTATTGTAAAGTATTCTGAAACATCCAACACAGGAAAAGAGCTTTTGATAAAACCACACTCTGTTGTGTGCTATATTTTGTTCAGTTGCTTAACCATAAAGTTCTTGAGATGATTATCTTAATATAACCATGTTGAATTCAATTGGCACAATCTGGAGTAACTAATGAATGCTGTTTCTTCTAACAGATTTTAATTTACATTTCCATTATTGTTAATTTTGCATAGATATAATTTTGGATGACATATTTCATATACACAAATGCCATACCAAGGTTGCTAGAAAAAACATACTATTATTCTACACCCCAGCCACTGGACTTGGGATTAATCCAAGAGAAAGTTTCTAAATTAAGCCGTTATTATTCTCAGGGATCCATATAATATGATACTTTAGAAATAAATCCAGATATGGAAAAAAATCAAAATCTGACTGCTTTTATATTTCTTTGACTGCATTTCAAATAACTTGTACATAGTTTCAGTGTTTGAAGTACATTTGGGCAATAATCTTGCATTTAAATAATATGAATGATAAACTTATCTGTATTCTTATGTTAGAAATAGTTTTATTTCCATTATCCAAAGCCAGCTTTGTTTCCATTAGAAATAAATCTGGCCCTATGATTACTTTTAAATAACATAGCTTTGACTATGTTGGTACAAGGCACATTTACAAGAGGCCATGAGACTTCTGCCTTAGGAGAATTGTCATAAGAGTAAATCACCTTCGTACTATTTCCTCTCCTTTCTACAGTTTTTGTCAGCAGAATGACTATATCTTGCACTGCATTTTGCCCTTGCTAGAGTCTGTCACATAAATGAATGCTCACCAAATTTTTAATGCTCCCAAACTGTGCATTTTTATTCCCATTATATTCTTCCTTTTTTTCCCCTCAATCTTGCAAAAAATATTATAATAATAATAAAGAGAAAATAGCAGACCATTTATCCACTCCCTTGACACTCGTAAGACAGTAACCAGAAAAGAAAATTATATGAAAATGATTTGTCCTTATATAGTGATGAGGAAAGAAATAAATTTAAAATTAATCAGTTTCCTGAAGAATATGAACCCTTGGTCCATCTACAGGGCTCTTGAATGCACTTCTACATGTAGTATTATCAATTAAAGCCATAGTTAGTAATAAACCATTAACATCTGCAACCCTGCTGTGCATTGTTAAGAATTTCACAGACATTAGGTATCACCCTGCTTTTGGTTACAAGACTGTACATGGAGGAGTAGAGAGTTGGGCCTATTAAATTTCTTTTTTTAAACAAGACCAAATGTTTTAGAAAAATGTACTGTCTGCAATTCCACATCTCTGAAATCCAAAAAGGAGTACGTTTCTGCTCAGTATACAGTAAATGCCACATTTTACACTGCTCAGCTGTCACTGTTCTCAGGACAGACTTGGGAGGGGAAAAGATGCTTTTACTGGCACAAGTCTTCTGTATTAAAAAAAACTCATCAAGTCTCCTTCTTCATAAAAGTGACATATTAAAAATATTATTATTTTACAATGACATCTAGATGCCACCAATAAGATTAGCTGATTGTAATGAATATAAATCAAAAGTTAGGACTTGTAAAAAATTGATACGGAAAGCAAAGGTACACAAAGAGAAATCTATGGCCAGCAAAGGTAAGCATAAAAAAGGAGCTTTTAAAATATATTAAGAACAAAACAAAAATCATAATAATGATAGTGGTCCATTTCTAGATGGAAATAATAGAACTATCAATAATGATGCAGAAAAGACAAAAGTATTTGAGGATAAAACAAAAGCTATAGTCTCATCATATGGCTACGATGATAGTCTCTCTGTTCCACTAGCATTTCAGGAGGCTATTTAACAGAACCTACTAAAGTCAGACATTTTTAAATCAGCAGGTCCAGATAGCTTGCATCTAAGAGTTTTAAAAGAGCTGGCTGAAGAGCTTGCTGGACCATTAAAGCTAATTTTCAATAAGTCTTGGAGCACTGAGGATGTTGCAGAAGGCTTGAAGACAGCTAATGTCATGCTGGTTTTTAAAAAGAGTAAATGGGATCACTTGGTAATTGTAGGACTATCAGGCTGACAGGTGATACATGTGTCAATTAACAACAAGTTAAAGGAAAGTAACATAATTAATACAATCAACATGGATTTATGCAAAATAGATACTGTCATACTAACTTGATATTTTTTTATACGAGATGACAAGTTTGATTGATAAAGATGATAATGTTGATATAACATACTTTCACTTGGTACTGCATAATAGTTAGATTAAACAACTAGAATGATACACAGTTAAAATGGCACCACATTAAACATGTTAAAAACTGGCTAATTAATAGGTCTCAAAATGTAACTGTAACCAAAGAATCATCACTGATCAGGTCTGACTGCAGTGGGGTCCCACAAGGATTGGTTCTTATGCCCTACTCTATATAACATTTTTATCAATAACCTGGGAGAAAACATGAATTCATCACTGATGAATCATTTACAGGTGACCCAAAGATCAGGGGAATGGTAAATAATAAAGAGGACAAGTCATTAATTCAGAGCAATCTGGATAAACTGACAGCAAACCAATAACATGTTTTAATATGGCTAAATATAAACATATACATCTAGAAACAAAGAACGTTGGCCATACTTACAGGATGGTGACACTATGCTTGTTGTGAATAGAATGAACAATAAAAAGTAAATTAAATAAAAGAATGGTGATCCTTACTAAAATCCCCCAGAAGAAACTGTTTGTATTATCAGAATAATAATAAGAGCTTTATAACTCTGTATCTGAAGTGTAGGTGCGTATTAATAATTTTGATGTCAAAAAGATAAAAAAATCAGGTAAACTTACTTGATATGGAAAGTACAGTAGCAGTATTAAGGATATGCACATTTCAGGAAGGGGAAGTTTCCCCCTTCTAATTATGCAACTGATAGTATGAACAAAGGAAGTAACTTGCTTAAATTAATTTGTATTCAGGAGAGAAAACTAAAAACTATGCTCAAAAACTATGCATATTACTTAGCAATGAAAGAGTTCAGGTGGTTAGACAAATTATAAAATTATAAAAGTAGTCTTCAAAGACCAGAATCCCCTGGAAATTTGGGTAGGATATGTGAAATGAGAGAAAGAAATTGGAGTTGGAATCTGACATCTGTCTTCCTGAAACCAGTATGAACAAAGATTTGTCTCAGTAAGCATCTTTCTCAAAACTGCTTTGGTATAAAATTTTACTGGAAATACATTGCCTTGTGGAAACTGACACGCCCCAATTGTTTATAAATCTGTTGGTAATCAGTTCAGGGTTGCCAAATCCATGTCTGGTTCAGTGGTCATGGAGGTTTGCAAAGCAGTTATTGCTCTACTGCAATAAATGGTTAATAACTATTAAATTAAATGGTTAATAACCATTTATTAACCATTAAAGTTGCTTAATAAATGGGTAAATTGGAAATTATCCCCTAAATAACTGTGGGATCTAAACTGATTGTGTTCCTGTGCTGTATGGGTGCCTTTGATGGGTGCAGTGACTGCATGCCTACAATTTGGAATGACTACATTCGCAGGAAAGAACAGTCTTCCATCATTATACAGAACCTTGCAGACCACCGTGGCAGACTCACTGACCCTTGCAAAGGCTGTACTGGCAGAGTGTATGATTCTTAGAGTGTTCCGGGTTGTTCTGATACTTCATTCCTTCCTATTGACACAGACCTTGCCTATACTGCGCCCCAGGCTAGACTATAGGAACGTGAACTGCAGAGCACACCGAAGTATTGCACCCTATCTGTGCCATGTGGACACTGCTGTCGTGAACTAAAAGGCACCTAGTTCCCATTAACATAGACTTGTTTGAAAGAGAGAGATCAGAATCCAAACTTAGTTAAAACATATTCGCAGAAGAATAATGGTTAGTTAGCAGACTTTTTCCACTCCCAAAAGTGTTGATTGAACACAACAAGATATGTTAACTTCCCATACAATTGGGAGTCCAATTTAAGGTCATGACACTAGCTTTCAATGCTCTTAAGGGGGCTGGAATTTCTATGTAGTGCAAAATGCTACTTTATTACTTCTCAAGAATGGAGCAACATCACCTGGCTATTATGCTAATGAGAAGATACTAACTTTATGTTCCCTTAACATGCTATCCAGTCCTCGGGTGTTCTTGGTAATACCTTTAAGAATTGGGTTTGTACAAGTTATATTTTGCTAAGACCATGGGTACAATGCTCTTTACTTTTAAATCTTTTACACTCATGCAATGCTTTTCTATTAATAAATTACTAATGTTACCATTAATGTTAAAGTTCTATAAACAAGTAGCCAATCATAATCAGGAGTTACAACTGAATTGCTGAAAACATTAATAAACCTAAAGAAAGTAATAAATAGATGGAGCTGGCACAGAAAAGATAGATGTGTCTTGAATGAGTTTTGTCAGCTGATCACAGAGTTAAAAAGCATTAATTAATTCATTGCTTGTCGCATCAGGAGCCCAACCACTTATAAAGGCTAAGTAACGTATTTTTGTGAAGCTTTAAGAGCTTCAGTGAAGAATAATTGCAAGGTCTCATTATCTTGGAAATGCCAGTTAGAGGAACAGAACTCATCCAGAGACAAACATTTATTATTCAAGTTTTCAGCATTATCCTAACCTTAAAGCTGATACTTTTAAAAAAGTAAGAAAGAAGAGAAATAAATTGTACAGTTCCAAGAATAAGAGGTCATCCAAGAACTAACTGGGGTGTGAGGGAGACTTAGTGCAGAGTTTTTTTAATATGAACACAACCATTTATTCATCACTCATCAGGTAATCTGTTCAGCAATGCTAGAAAGTCATATGTCTTTCTGTATCTTTCAGTAACTTGAAAGAGTTATCATTTGCCTTTATGTGGATGGTAAAATCATTAGTTATGGGACCATCTGAAACTTCATGAATATAACCAAAAGTGACAGGGGTTACTAAACAGGCATGTTAGCTACATTTCCTTCCTGAGCATTCTTCACACACCAAAATGACTTGTTAAGATTTTTAGAGCAGTCACAGGGAAGAGAAAGAGCTTGAATGTGTTGTCAGTTATGGTGTTATTGCTGGCTGCATGTCTGTGTCCATCATGTATGCACTGACTCAGTTATGCACAGGTAACTGAGACAACACCCATGATCAAATGACACAACCATAGATCTGCTGAGCAACAAATGTTTATTGTAATAAAGCACAATGAGAAGCAACCTATATATCTTACAAGTACACTTAACATATAAATGCTCCTTTACCAAGGAACAGCTCAATTAACTGCAAGACTCTCTGTTGTCCTCTCAGCCAGACAAAGTTGTTTCCCCGGACATTCTCTTTTATACATTGCTATAGACAAGTTTCTTTCTGTATCTCTGAGGCATGTAGTTACCACCCTTTGACACAGTGTGATACCACCTGGGCCATCACTACATCAAACCATCACTATCCATCATATTAATTAGACATTTCTAACCATCATATTTGTGTCATTTGAGGAGGTCCGGGAGCCCTTGCTGTCTTTAGGATGCTAGTATGCCCTGGTACCCTCGGTTTCCAGATTGTAATTTCATAGTCTTGTCCCTAGCACTGCTTTAGTTTCAATATCAGCTTATCTCTTACCAATTCCTAGGAGATAATATGTAAGTTTACAGCCTGACTTTGGTTCAGACCTATTTTACTAGGCCTCAGGCCTTATACCTGGTCTGCAAATGTTAGGTCTCGCGTTCTAGGCTCTCCCTGCCTACTCCAGCATGAACTGAGAGCCTATCATCTGAAGAATATTTTAAATAAAAATTTCTGATAGTTGCAGAACACAAAAATGGGCTTTTAATAAATGTAGCCATCACGATGGCTCAGGGGATTGCTAATGAGCTATGCAGCTTCTCACCTCTAGGTTTGTTCATGCAAATCTAGGCAATCCAGTAGTCATGGAAAGTCGTTATCCTAATCAGGCTATTTTGATGGCCTATGATTATCTCTATCCAGGGTTTCCATCACAAATAAAATAAACACAGTGCTGCCTTTCTCCACCTCTGTTGACAATATCAATCTAATTGTCATTTGTTATTCCACCCAAACACGTAGTTACCCCTAAATTATGTCACTTCTTTCTCTCTAACATCTCAAAAATCCCTTTCCTCTCCATCCTGACTGTTAAACATTAGTCCATGCTCCAGTCACTTCCTACTTTGACTTCAGTAACCTCTTCCTCCTCCATGGACTCCCTGCTACCTATTTCATTCCTCTCCAATCCTTCCAAAATGCTAAAGAAGCAGGAAGGCAATAATAAGAGGTCAGTCCATAAAGGAAGCAATGTCTAAAACTATCTGCACAGAATTATTGTGTTTTAAATTAGACACTTCACTGTAGAAATATGTTTTCTAATTGCCTGCAATTTTGGATAAATATGAGACTATATTATATAGGCTCCCGCTGGTAATGAGAAAATCTGACTTATTATCTCTATTTATACTGCAGTCATAAAAGAGC
This sequence comes from Pelusios castaneus, assembly GCA_007922175.1. NCBI lineage: Eukaryota > Metazoa > Chordata > Testudines > Pelomedusidae > Pelusios > Pelusios castaneus. The sequence goes on from ML685797.1 coordinate 6,091,950, forward strand.
CAGAATAAATTTTGAATCCCTCAGTGCTTGAGACTTTTAGAAGACACCAAATACAGCCAGAGACACACTAGTGATTATGAATACAACTAATTAGCACCACTTATTAGATCTTCCCCAGCCAAAGCTGTACAGTACAATTTACAGTGGGTGTAGACAGACATGTATTTGCAATTTTAGTGTTAATAGCATTAGAATACAGGGACTCAAATGAAGTCATTTCCAAATATGGTAATGTACAGTCAGCCCCATCACTTCTTCCATCTAAAGAAATTGGACCCTTCTATATCCTCAGAAACATGCTATATTAACACATATTTTCAAATGGACCTGACCTATACAAATATAGTGGCGGATTCAAAAATCAGTGAGCAGTGGGACCCAATCATTTTAGAGTGAAAAGGAGTAAAATGATATCAACCTAACTAATTTTTAAAACCATGCTTTTTTAAAAAAAATTAGAGGTGCTTTTATGTGTACATAGATGTACATGTAATTCCACACCTCTGATTCAAAGCAGATACATATACAGCATGAATTCACATTACTGCAACTGAAAGAGCAAATTCAGGTGTCTAGAGTCATATACACATGCTTTTGCAGTAATTGCATGAGCAATCAACAGTTCGGTGGGAAAATGTAGGTATGTGATTTCATGCATATTTTATCAGCATGAAAATGGACTTCTACATAGTGAATATCTTAACACTTCATGAGGAGATTCTCATCAAAAGATGGCAATTTGAGCAACATAGTGCACACTAGCAGTATGCTGGGATATTCATTTAGGTCCCAACCTTGCAAATACTTAATGTGGCTAAGTTTAAGTATTTGAGTCATCCCCATTGACCTCAGTAGTACTATGTATATGCTTGAAAGAAAGCACGTTTAACAGCTTCAGTGGATGAGGTCCAGGCTGCTCTGCACTTTGTAGGATCAAGCCCTCAGTGCAGACTCCCAAGGAAGAATATTTGTAGAAGAGTTTACCCACTGCTGGCACACCCCCTCATGCTTGGTCACAGCAGGATCTGGTGACTCCTGTAGAAAGTCAATCCAGGCCTGCAATGCTCTGCTTCTTCTGAGATCCAGCCCTCTGGCCAGTCAACATATAAATGTGTCATCTCCCCCACCTTCCAGGGTAACATGAAATCCAACAAATACAAGACCCACACAATACTACTCAGCAGTATGGCATCTTCTGCCTCTCCTGGGTGCTTCTTTAATTCCACTCCTCTTTCTGGGTAGAGCATTCCTAGATTTCTCCCCAGTATCCCCCAACAGAACTTGAAACCCCACACAAAAATAACCACCACTTCATCCACTACTATCAGCCACTGGCTTGAGTGTTTACTCCCTCTGGGTTTGCCCAGTCCCCTTCCAAACACCAATCCAGATGGCTAATTCCCTGGGCTATGTCTACACTTACAAAAGCTAGTTTGAATTAGTTAATTCGAACTAACTAATTCAAACTAATTTTAGTTTAATTCAAACTAGCAGGGCCCCACTAGAATGCTAGTTCGAACTAGCCATGGCCATGCAGGGCACTTGCTTAGTTCAAATTAGTCAGTTGCAGGAAGGTCAATCTGCCGATTAGTTCAAACTAAGCAGTTAGTTCAAACTAATATGGCCACATTTGACTTGGTTTGAATTAATGGATCAAATTAACCGTTAATTCAAACTAAGCAATCGAATTTATTAGTTTGAATTAAGGAAGCCCTTAATTTGAACTAATGAAAGCCTAGTGTGGCCAAGGTTTAAGTTAGCTTCCTTAATTTGAACTATCTTGCAAGTGTAGACATAGCCCTGGAGCCTTGCTACTGTTACAGGATAACTCCACTCCTAAGCGTCCCTTTCTGACAGGAAACATGGGGAGAGAGATCAATCTCTTTTCCCCTACGTGTCCTCTTCTTAACTGAGCACCATCTCTTTATAGGCTTTCTTGATGCCTTTCCCAGCTGTCTCTAATAACTGCAATTAAGCCATCTGATTAGGATATGTTCAAGGATAATTGCCATATCACAGACAAAACTGAGCCTGATTCCCCTTAAAGGGCCAGCCAGTACTATATATTACAACATTAATTTTGGTAGAATCTTAGGTTTTTCTTGTAGCTATTTTTTCCAAGTACTGGCCAAACTTGACTCAAACATGACTTCTAAAACCTAATGAGATCACTGCCCAAGAGGATATGATTATAGGCCATACATATGGACGTTTGTGAAGGGAAATAAAACCTTTTAGTATATGAAATAAATGATTTGCTCACTCTTTCTCTGTAGAGAAGACTTATTCTCATGTATGACAGTCATCAAATAACTATCTATGTTCAGCAACCATGCTCTTGCTTGTGTTCTAACATCAGCATCATAATTAAATCAGTCACAGCTGATCCCTCAAGAATTTGCCCCTGAACTTTAATAATAATGCTGGCAGCAATATCCCTGATACAGAAATCTGTTGGCTTCATAACTGTCGTATTGGTGTCATGGAATACGAGGATAGACAGTGCTAGATTTAGTCATCACACCATACATCTTATAAAGAGTACTGTTGACATGTCTTGCTTACCTGAACAAAGAGAAAGATTTCACAAAATGGCTGAGTATTTTGCTTATCTATGTTTCCATTTAAAAATCAATAGGTGTTACCACTGATTTCAATGGGAACAGAGTTAGGCCAACACTGTGGGCTTTTGAAAATCCCACGCAGAGTGATGATTGGCAGATCTCTGATTGACATACTATAATTTACTTTTGAACACAGACACAGATTTACATTTAATTACCTGTGCCTACGACCAGTGGCATCCATCATGTTGACAAACAGCATGTGTTATGACGGGAACACTATGGTACGCCTGTATAATGTATACCGGTTTTCTTAAAGACAACTTTGAGAAGTAGCATGTTCCAGGAGTAGGAATGAGAATATATGGGCTCTCTTTGTAGCTTTGCCACTCACCTGTAGGGTTGCCAATTTTGATTGCATGCATTCCTGAAGGTTTCATCACATAATCTTTTTAATGGAAGAGTAATCTTTAATTCCTGGAGCTGCCAGGACAATCCTGGAAGGTTGGCAACCCTACTGTGTGACTTTCACCAAGTTATATCACCATTCTGTGCCTCACTTTCACTATCTGTAAAATGGAGATAATACAAAAATAATACACATGAAAAGGGAGAGGAGAGGGGAGGCCCTGCCAAGCTGAAGAAAGGGAACAATTGAGGGGAGAGCTGGCTGGTCCTTTACTTCCATGTCTGTGCAAGGGGTAGCACATACCTATGCCACCACTGGAAATGCCTAAGAAAGGAATTTTGCCTTAAAGAGTAAGCAAAATGCCTTCCCTGGTTTCCTTCCTTCCTTCCTGTCAAGAACTGCTAAACTCCTATTGGACATGATTATGAGATTAGTGTTGATGGCAAAAAGTGGGGGGGGGGGGGGGAATGGGGAGTTGGAGGTTGATAAGATAATAGGACAAACAGGAAGTCAGAAAACAGATCATGGGATTTTCTTAAAATCATAGTGGCCATTTAGGAAAGCAAATGCTACAGTGAGGGGATAAACAGAACGAGACCAAGAAACACAGCCTTTCCTCAGATGAGTGTTAATGGAGCCAAAATAGCATAAAAGAATTCCTCATAAACAAAACAAAATAAGCACCTGATCCATTTATACCAGCATCACTCTTATTTACAGGAATAGTGCTTAAATGCCAGTCTGCCAGTCTCATTCAGCCAGCTTCCCATTGAATATCAATGGCGATTTTCCCTGAGTAAAATTTAGGTTTTATCCAGAGTAAATCAAATGACCCAGACACCAGTTGCCTCGTTCTGAACTCATATCATACTACCATGACATATCTCCATTAACTACAGCAGATTTACCCCTGATTTAGGGCATGAACCAAAGCCTGTCAAAGCCAGTGGAAAAATTCTCATTATGACTTCAACAAGGTTTGTATCAGGACTTTACACTACTGAGAACATGAACCCTGATTCTGATTCACATTTCCCAATGTAATGTAAATATGCTTAACCTTAACAAGGGACTTATAATTAATTATTATAGTTTCAAAGCATATACTTTTTTGGTATTCTCACTGATGTGAGCAGAAACCACCTTTTGCAGTGATGAGAAGAAACCCCCATAGCACCCAATAGCAGAATTTAGTGCAGGATTTGCAACCATAATGTAACAGAAATTAATCATAATAGCTCTGCAACTCCAGAGCATTTTCCTAATCTATCCATCTTTACAGAAACAAATACTGAATTCCATTTCTGATAATATCTCTGTCTAAATGAAACCAGAAAGCAAATACCACCTACCACAGTTTATCCAGAGAATGTGTCTCATGCAACAAACTTCTTGATAGTCCTTTAACAGTTAAAGTTCAACACAGAAATTTAAACTTCAGAACAGCTTGCTGCACTGCTTCAATGAAAGGTGTAGTCAGACACTTGAGCCCTGACCTAGGTCTGGGGCACTGGGTTGGAAGCAAGGGTGCTCCTCTCCAGTGCCACATTCACCCAGCTCTCCTGCACAGAAGAATCATGCAAGCCTTCTTATCTCACCTGGTGGGTCCTGATTGGCTACCGCCTCAAGCCCCTTCTTTATCCAGGGCAAAAAACGTTTTCAGAAGCCCCACATCCAGGAGCAGCCACACACACACACAAAAGAGAGGTTGGCCAGATATGCAAATCAAAAACTGGCCAAGAACACCATAGCAATGTAATGTCCCCTTGGAAACTAGCAGCCTGGGTGACCTACCCTAAAGCTGTTCCTGCTTCTAACCATTGGGGGAACAAGTCTTCTTGTTTCCACCAGTACCAAAGCCAAGTTGCCTTTCTAGATAGTACCCTCAGAGGGCTAGTTCCCGCCCCCTGCTTCCCCATATGACAGCTGGGGTGTGCCAGAGCAACTACAGCCTCAGCCAGTGGAGTGAAAGCAGGCTCACCCAATCAGATTTTAAGCAATTCACCCTACGTTCATATTAGAGTAGCTAACATGGCTGTTTCTCTTTTGACACAAGGCTTGTGACCATCCATGTCAACCACAGGCCCTGCCAAAAAATCAGTTCTGGTTATGCCTCTGCCACCAGCATGTTTAATTAGCAAAGAGTAAAGCTGAATGCATTGTAAGTTGAACAAGTGGAACTTTTTCAAACCCTATGTGCTGCTCTGAGTGTCTGAGTTTCTCCCAGTCACTCCCCATGTTCACTGTTCCAGAGGTGTTCCTTTAACAACAATCCCTGTGGGGAACATAGGCCCTCTAATTCCAGTTCCACTGATCACTGATACATCATCACTGTATTATAAACAGTTTAATATAAAACATTAAAAATAAAAAATTGACACCCGGACCCCTGCCCCATGTCCCTTCAGTCAGAGATTGCTAGCACATAGCGAAGTCAGAGTCTCCTCTTTATCACAGACTCAGCTGGTTAGACAGACTTTGGGACAGGTCACTCCAGGTGTGGCTGCCTGTTGAGAAGACCAACCTATCTCTATCTCCCTGTCATCTGTCATAGTTTAGTAAACTCTTTCTTGGTGGAGATTCTTTTCTCCACGGGCGTTGGACTTTGGTCTCTGGATGGTTCCCTGACTCTCTGTTCTGTAATGATCTCTGTAGATTTTCCCTGGGTTGTGACAAGTTCCAGAGGGGTAACCGTGTTAGTCTAGTTCAGCAAAACAAACAAGAAGTCCTGTGGCACTTTTAAAGATTAACAAATTTATTTAACGCATGAGCTTTCATGGTAGATTTCTCTGATGAAGTGGGATTTTCTCCCGTGAAAGCTCATGCAAAAAATTAATTTGTGAGTCTTTAAAAGTGCCACAGGACTCCTTGTTTGTTTTGCTGAGCTAGGCTAACACGGCTACCCTTTTGGAACTTGTCAGCAATATTCAGGTTACACCCAGTCCCAAAGGCCAAGTCACTTACCCCAGGTCAATTGCACTTTAGATCTCAACCAAAGGCAATGCTAGTAGCCAATCCTAATTAATTATGTAAAGATTTGTTGTGTAGGAAAAGAAAATGATCGTTATTTACAAGGTTAAAGTAGGTAGACATATGTACACACAAATGAGTTCCAATCTTAAATTTCAAAAAGTAATAGACGCTTCTACAATAAGCAAGCTCTAGGTGTCCTTCAGGGATGAGCCAGGCTAAACCCTGGGGAATTTCATTTATTCTTAGTAATCCTTACATCTCCAAGCAGCATAAAGATAGTTCCTTCTTGTTAGGGATTTTTATTGCCTTCTCTCACTTCTGCTCTGAGCTTCAAACTCAATTGCTGGATGGAATTCACCTGCATGGCTCATCTTCATGGGAAGGAGAACAAAGAACAAAGTCTTTTGTCCTCTTTGATGCTCCATGCTAATCCATCTGGTATCAATAGGCATTCTTTGTTAGGCAGAACATAACACCCTCTGTTGGTGACTGAGCATTTCACACTAGTTAACATCTCTCTCCTGTCAGGTGAATCACACTGTTACGGAAGCTTACAATGCACATGTTCAGATATTAACTTATAATATTGGATACAGTAGTTATAAGTGAGATTCATGCATACAGCAATTTACTGGCATTCAAGAACATCTAAACTCTACATACATCCTTATCATTCTAATACCAGTTTTGACAATATTAACACACCGGTCGTGAGCTAGAGAGATTAAGGCTATATATTTAGCAGTGTTCAGTTGAGATATGGGGACCTTGGCATGAGCTGGCAGCCGGGCTGTTAGTACCGCAGCAGCTATACAATTCTGACTCTGCACCCTGATCAGATCCATGGCTTATAAAAAGGGCCGGATCAAGGCCTTGCCTGGGGGGGCAGGGCACCCAGCCATCTGGTGTTGGGCGGCAGGATCAGGGGTCCCAGCTGGCACTGCTCAGGGGGCTGGGGTGGCTCAGGGAGGGCGCAACTGGAGGAGGCCCTCGGGAAGGGAGCCGTGGCCAGCGCAGCTTTGGTGGGCTAGGGTGGGGCAGTGGGGTGGGCTGTGAGTCGGGGGTTGGGGGAGTCTGGGGCTGTGACTCGGGGGTGGGGGGAGTGGCTAGGGGGCGGCGGGAGCCCGGGGGAGCGCAGCTCAGAGGGGTGGGGGAGCCTATGGGGGGCCTGGCTCGGGTGATGGGGGGAGCCCAGGGGCAGCTGGGGTCAGAGGAGTGTAGCTTAGGGGGTTGGGGATCCCGGGGCCAGGGCTGGGGGGTTGAGGGAGCCCAGGGGTGGTGGCTAGTGGAGCAGGGGGGCACAGTTTGGGGAAGCTGGGGGCAAGGCCGTGGCTCAGGAGGCTGGGACTTGGAGAGTCCAGGGACGTGGCTCGGGGGTGGGGGGAGCCTGGGGGCACAGCTCAAGGGGGGGGGAGCCCAGGGGCATGGCTTGAGGAATGCGGGGAGCCCAGAGGGCCCTGCTCAGGGGTGGAAGGAGCCCGTGAGCAGTGCAGCTCAGGGAGTGGGGGGAGCTGTGGAGGGCATGGCTCAGGGGGTGGGGGGAGCCCAGGGGGCGCAGCTTGGGGGCTGGGGGGAACCCAGGGGTGGCTGGGGTCAGGTGATTGCAGTTCAGGGGATTGGAAGAGTTTGGGGGTGGGGGTTGGGGTTGGGGGAGCCTGGGGGTGGTGGATAGGGGAGTGCGTGGGGGGCACAGCTTGGGGAAGCCGAGGGAGGGCCGTGGCTCAGGAGGCTGGGGAGGGGACCTATTTGCTGTGGGTGGCTCAGCTCCATAGGCCATACAGAGCATAAGCCGGCCTTCACCCCGCCCCCAGCAGGAGCTGAGCTAATAGGGCCAGCCCAGGAGCGGGGCAGGAACGCCTTTGGCTCAGGAATCTATCTCACCCCCAGCACCAGCAGGGCACGTGCTCTTTCAGCACCCCGGTTCCCCCCGGAACTGAGGGCTTAGCGGGGTGGTGGATTTGGCAGGAACCATAGGGGCTGGAGCCTGGGGCCCCCTTTCAGGTTAAGGTCCAGGGCTTAAGCCCCTATAGCCCCTTTGTTAATCCGACCCTGTTTATAAATTTGTATTCTCCAAGGCAGGTCTGTGGTGCTTACTATCCACCACCACAGACTTCAGATGACACCATCTTTTGTTTTTCAGGTTCATTACTGTGAGGTGATATTTTCATACAGGTAGCATTATGTTCTCATTGTACGTTACTAGACTGTGCCCGCTCTTTGTAATAGGTATGTTCAAGTCCACTTGACCCTGAGGATACAGTGCAGGAGACCCTGCTACCCAGCTGAAATCACACAGGGCATATCTCTGTTAACACTGTTGCATTTGTGGAAGCTGATATTGACCCTTTTTGCTCTCCTGTCCTGATAGTCTGAACCTGATATGATCTCAGGCTGAAGAACAGAGAGAATCATGATAATGCCACTATTGCAGTGGTTCCCAACCTTTTCTCTTGATACCTTCACATTTTTTTGAGGCACACCACCATTACATAACTTATGAATATTCATGAACCATGGCACACTGTTTGGGAAATGCTGTAACTCCCTTGTAATTGCTTGTTTACATTTAGATAACTGACAACTATCCTTTGCTTTTGCTCAAAATTTACTTGACAGCTTTCCTTATCTAAAGCACTATATGGTTACTATTCAGCGCTGAAGGTGTTTTGCATAGAAGCTGATCACCAGGTAAATTCATTACCACCCAAATGAGATCCTGAATATGCTAAGAACTGTTTTATAATCATCTGGCAAAGTAACATTGTGATGCTTGGATTGTTCCCTGGTCTTTCGTTGTAGGTCTTCTAGATTAGAAGGGACCATTGTGATATTCTAGTCTAACATCCTGTATAACACAGGCCTCAAGACTCCACTGAATTAACTCATTCCTGTTTGACTGAGAGTACATCTTTTAGAAACCAAATCCAATCTTGATTTAAAAAAAAAAAAAACTACCAGTGATGGAGAATTCACTGCAAACTTTGGTAAGCTAGTCTACTGGTTAATTGTCCTTGCTCTTAAACATCAGTGCCTTAGTTCCAGTCTGAATTTGTCTAAAACTTACAGCCATGAGATTTTGTTTGATAGACTGAAGAGCCCATTATTAAATTATCAAGGAGTCCTGTGGCACTTTTAAAGACTAACAAATTTATTTATCACATAAGCTTTCGTAGGAGAAAATCCCACTTTGTGAGACGCTTTGAAGATGGAGAACTTACAGAATGGGAGGAAATTAAATGCAGGGAAATGTATGACACAGGATCAGGTCAGGCTATAACAGCAAATCTGGCAAGCCATAGCAAATGAGTTTGCCACCCCTGATCTAGGTTATATTTCCTTTGTTTGTTTATGAGGTCATTCAAAACAGTATCAAAAGCCTTCTTAAAGTCAAGATACACCTACTGCTTCCCCCCATCCACAAGACTTTTTATCCTGTCAAAGAAAACTATTATGTTGGTCTGACATGATTTATTCTTCACAAATCCATGTTGACTTATTATCACCTACGTGTTTGAAAATTGATTACTTGATTATTTGCTCCATTATTTTTCCAGGTACTGAAGTCAAGATGACCAATCTGTAATTTGTTAGATTGTCCTTTTCCCCCATTTTTATAAATCGGCACTATATTTCCCTCTCCTAGTCTTTTGGAATCTCTTTCTTCCATGAGTTTTCCAAGATAGTAACTAACGGTTCAGATATCTCCTCAGTCAGCTCTTTGAGTATTTCATCAGACCCTGCTGACTTGAAGACATCTCACATCATCCCCCGCCATTGAGTAATGAGTTTAGCCTGCCCTTGGTGTTCCCCTTGTTTCTAACATAGCTGTTTCCTTGTTACCCTTTATGTCTCTAGCTAGTTTTATCTCATTTTGTGCCTTAGCCTTTGTAATTTTGTCCATACATGCTTGTACTGTTTGTTTATATTCATCTTTTGTAATTTGCCCTAGTTTCCACTTCTTGTAAGACTCTTTTATAAGTTTCAGATAACTGATGATCTCCTGATTAAGCCAGCATGGTCTTTTGCCATACTTCTTTTCATTCCTGCACAGTGGGATAGTTTGCTCTTATTCCCTTCATAAGGTCTCTTTGAAAAACTGTCAACTCTCTCTAACTCTTTTTCTCCTTAGACTTGCTTTCAATGGGATCTTGCCTACCAACTCCCTGAGTTTGCTAAAGTTTGCCACCTTGAAATCCATTAACTTTATTCTATTGTTTTCCCTCATATCATTCCTTAGAATCATGCCCTCTCCCGTTTTGTGACCTCTTTCACCCAAGCTGCCTTGCATTTTCAAATTCTCAACCAGTTCCTCCCTATTTGTCAAAATCAAATCTAGAACAGAATCTTTCCTAGTTGCTTTCTCCACCTTCTGAAATAAGAACTGTCTCCCATACATTCCAATAACATGTTTGACAATTTGTGCCTTACTGTATTACAATGGCCCCAAGTCTTTTTCAGAGTTACTGGTTGCTGCTATAGTGTCATATTTACATTTAGCCACAATGCAACACATATTGTTTGTTCACACCCAGTTTACCAAGAGATCCAGATGTTTCTGTATCAGTGAACTGTCCTCTTCACTATTCACTGCCTCCAATCTTTGTATCATCTGCAGATTTTATCAGTGATGAGTATATGTTTTGTTCCAGGTTGTTGATTTAAATGTTAAATAGTGCAGAGCCAAGAACCAGTTACTGCTGAAGCTCAGTAGAAACACAATGATGACTCTTCATTTACAATTATGTTTTCAGAGCTGTCAGTTGATCGATGAAATTTAAAGAATGATATACCTGAAGTTCAGGAGGAACCTAATATGGTAAATATAATTTTGATTACCCTTGTCACCTTAGCTAGTAGGCCTCGGAACTGTTCTCCTTGTTCTCTCTAAGCAGATTTATTGCATCCTGCAATGTTGATAGGTACATGCTGTGCTACACTGTAATGTCAATAAACATATTTCATTCTTGTAAATTCCCACACTGTATTTGTTGTCAGCATCACCTATAACCTAAATTTTTCAATCTTATTCTCACATAGTAGATGTGAGGTGGTTGCTCAATGGAGTTTTTGTAATTCAGTCTATTACTCCCTGAAACAGTAGAAAGCAAACCCACAGACCCCAAGCCCACTTGTGTCTTTGCTAGGGGAAGTCAGGAACATAAGTGGTTGCAACAGACTTGCTTTATTAGTAATAATCTGGAAGAGACATAGCAATACTTCCAGCTGCAATGAGACCTTCAGTGCTTTCCATCATAGCTCCTACCTTTAGCTTCAGAAACACTAATGAACACTGAAAAAAGCCCAGTGAGGCCTGAGTTATGAGGAAGGATGGTCCATCAGTTACAACCCTACTTTAGAACCTGAAAACTGTGGGTTTAGTTCCTAGCTTTGCCATTGATTTCCTGTGTGTGACTCTGAACATGTTATTTTGGTCTCAATTTCCATCAGTAAAATGGGGATAACTTCCCTCCCACAAAGATGTGTTGTGAAGATAAATACATACAAGATATTTTCATCAGTGATTTAAATAATGGCATAGAAAGTACACTTTAAAAGTTTGTGAATGATACAAAGCTGCAAGTTCTTTGCAGGAGAGGATCACAATTCAAAATGATTTGGACAAACTGGTGAAATGGTTTGAGGGAAATAGGATGAAATTCAATAAGGACAAATGCAAAGTACTCCACTTAGGAAAGAACAATTCATTGCACATATTGCACACATAAAAAATGGGAAAATGACTGCCTAGGAAGGTGTACTGCGGAAAGGGATCTGGGTGCCATAGTTGACTTCAAGCTAAATATGAGTCAACAATGTAACACTGTTGCAAAAAAAAGTAAACATCATACAGGAGTATTGTAAGTAAGACATGAGAAGTAATTCTTCTCCTCTACTCCATGCTGATTAGGCCTCAAATGGAGTATTGTGTCCAGTTCTGGGTGCCTCATTTCAGGAAAGATGTGGACAAATAGGAGAAAGTCCAGAGAAGAGCAACAAAACGATTAAAGGTCTAGAATACTTGACTTATGAGGGAAGATTGAAAGAACTGGATCTGTTTAGTCTGGAAAAGAGGAGACTGAGAGGGGACATGTTAACACTTTTCAATTACCTAAAAGATTGTTATGAGGTGGAAGGAGAAAAATTATTCTCCTCTATCGCCGATGATAGGACAAGAAGCAATGGGCTTAAATTACAGCAAGGAAGGTTTAGGTTGGACATTAGGAAAATATTCCTACTTGTCAGGCTGATTAACCACTGAAATAAATTGCCTAGTGTAGTTATGGAATCTCCCTCACTGGAAATTTTTTAAGAGCACATTAGACAAACGTCAGGGATGATCTAGATGAGTGGTCTTCAACCTTTTTTGGATCAGTGCCCAGTTTTTCAATATTTTCATATTTGCAGTAAGTTTACTGCCCACCTACATAAATTGTTACTTTTTATAAATTGCCACTGTTGTTAAATGAATTGTTACATTGTCGTACTGTTAATCATTAATTATAATTTTCAATTTATTTAAATTTTAAACTCAGATATTTTAAATAGGATATCAAACAAATTTCATTCAAACAAAATTTATTCATTATTAATTCATTATTCATACAAACTTTGTATAAATTACAGCCAGATGAGTATGGCCATTATCTCCTTCCTTCATTTTTGTAGCACCCACCAAAAATCACAAAACGCTTACTAGTGGGGAGTATCGCCCAGGTCGAAGACCTCTGGTCTAGATGGTACTTGGTCTTGCCATGAGTGCAGGGGACTGGATTTGATGACCTCTCATGGTCCCTTCCAGTTCTATGATTCTATGATTTGATGCATTCACATATTACAGTAAAGGGATCCCTATAAGTACCTAAAGTCAATAGAATTACACACTGTGGGATTTTCTCCCACAAAAGTTCATGCGATATATAAATTGGTTAGGGTGCATCTACGCTTGTAAATTAAGTCGACTTAAGCCTGCTTAAGTCAACTTAATTTACTCTGCGTCTACATTACACTTTCCTTAAGATGACTTTGTAAATTAAGAAAAATTAAGTCGACTTTGTTAAACCTCGTTTAAAGTCAACTTTAGGCTTAAGTCGACTTTCTAAAGTCAACTTAAGCCAGTGTAGATGTGGAGTAGCCCTAAGTCGACTTAGGGCTCTCCAGGACTCCCCCACTGCCCTCCCTGCCAGGGGGGCGGCACAGGGAGAGCCTGGCATGCCCGGCCCACCCTGCCCCTATGCCCTGCCAGGGTCCCTGTCCCCTTTTGCCCCATTGTACCCAGGTGCAATGGGGCAAAGGCTGAGCCCCCTGGCACTTGGCAAGAGGTGCCCCCCTGCCACCGTGGACCAGTCCAAGGTCCCCCTAGCCCCTAAAAGTTGACCTAGGCATCCAGCTTGGACGCTCTAGGTTGACTTTGTAGGGTCCCCCCAAAGTCGACTTAAAATTTAGGTGTGGACATGTTAAGTCGACTTAACAAAGTCGACTTAAAGTCGACTTTGTTAAATCGACTTAGCTAAGTCGACCTAAATTTACAAGTGTAGACGTAGCCTTAGTCTTGAAAAGTGCCACAAGACTCTTGTTTTGCTGAACTAAACTAACACGGCTAACCCTTTGAAACTTGAATTGGTAAGCAAGGTAGACAACTTCAACCTCCAATCTTAGCCTTAAAGTAAGGGAAAAACTATTCTGGATTCTTTAATCACCATAATTTACTAAATCCATTGTGACAGTGACTTGTCCTAATTGGAATTTTTATTTTAATCTTTCTCATCACTACTGCTAGACTTGTTGACCATGTCAGTCACCAGAATAACATTTTTTCACTTATAACTCTCAAAGAGACCATGTCCTTCCTATCAGATGATAGCTTAGCTTTGATTATCCATGTCTTAGTACTTGCCTTAATAACAGGTTTTTCAATTCAAGAAGTTTTCTTGTGGCTATGTGTGAAAAATGCTCAGAAGACCTAACTACTCTAGACTGCAGATGCCCAACTCCTGAATGGGGTTGGTTAAGATAAACACTCATCCGTTTTCCTCTTGCACGTTTTGGCACAAAATTGAGTTTGAGCCACTTAAACCCTATGGGGTATACCTACCAAAATAAAACTGGCAAAATGGCACTGCTCCAGTAACCAACTGCCAAGGTCTCTGGAATGCAGGAAAGGGGGCACTGGTTGTGTGGCACAATGAAACCTGAAGGACAAGCGATAACGTAGTGGGCTGAGGCAAAATTACTTCATATGTGCGTGTGAGGATCCAGGCAATAATGAGGACAGAGGGGATGTCACTTCCTTTCATCTGTTGTGCAAGGATTTTTGAGGCAAAGTATGAGTAGATGGGCAGAGTAGTGAAAGAATTTAGATTTGATGGTGCCTGGGAGGACTTTAGTTTTTGGAAAAATGGGACAAAGCAACTTTCTGAAGGATGTGCTGGCACAATGGATCCTATGTTTGATCTGGCTGCCTGGGAGAAGTGGTGGGGAGGCCTTCTGTCATGTCTTCATTGACAGCGATCTGCATATGGAAACAAAGATCCTGGTATACAATGTAGTAGTTATCCCCACTCTTCGTTATGGGTGTGAGACATGAGTAACATATCAAAGCCATCTTAAGCCTCTGGAGTGGTACCAACAGTGCTGTTTTAGGAAGATTCTCTGTATGAGATGGGAAGATCATCACATGAATACCACCGTTTTCTATACAGCTAACATCACCAGTGTTGAGGAGATGATTCTGAAACATCAGCTTCTGTTTCATGATCAATTTTTCTGCTTTTAAAGGGACTGATGATTTTCACCTTTTATAAGTGTTTTGAGATCCATGGATGAAAAGTACTATATAAATGCTAATTAGTATCATTATTATTTATTATGATAGCTGGTGCCTGAAACTGTAAAAATGAAATTAATTCAGAACTCGCTACAGTCAACAATAAAACTAACTTGTCCTATTTTCTTTCTCCAAGTTGAGATAAGAGCTACAAGTGAAAGACCAGAAGAACAAGAAAACTAGATTTTTAAATTGTTTAAGTTTTAATAAATAAAGGCATTATTAATTATAGGTAAGAGTGTGTGTGTTTGTGCATGTGGGTTCCTTTAAATGGTTTATAATAATCTTAGGGTCTTTTAAAATATTGATATTATTAAGGATTTGCCCTGGATTGTGATTTTACTATGTACTTAATGTCTTTTAGCCATCTCCCACACTAGCATTTCCCCCAACAATACATTAAAGCTAATGCAGTTCAGCTGGTAGTAGCCATGGTGGAAGTGCTAATGCAGACAGGGCTCTGTGGGGCGGTATAGCTATGCATTATTCTTTCTCCTCCCTTACTATGTACTCTGTAGTCTGGCACTCTTGGTTTAAAATAAGAACCTGATCCTCAAAAACAGAGCCCTGTGCCTCTTGGTACCTTATGATTTTGTGTTTCTGTTAGTACCAAACATTCTTTTGCATGCTGCAGAAATAAATAATTTTGGAAATATTAATAGTAATAATATTATTACTAGTTTACTTTTAGTTTTCAGGCACTAAGACCCAGTTATAATGTTTTAATTATAACTTGGCCTTAGTGGCTGAAAACTAAAAGTAAAGTAATAATAACTATTAATGTTTTAATTATAAACGTTTCAGGGGAATAGTAAGATATTTGTCTGGAGACTACACAAATAGATATAAAACATTTTTCCAGTATTAGTTTTTATGAAATTAAAATAAATACATTGTTAGTAAAAATAATAATAAAAAGCCCAACAGTTTGGGAGTTTTTTTCCTGTAAAAGCCACACCACAATTAGTCATAGATTTCAAGGCCCCGATTTTACTGTCAATTACACTGATGTAAATCAGGAGCAAAAATCATTGGAGTTACAACTGATGTAAAACTAGTGTGAGCTCCAAATCAGGCCCTAAAAGTTGTACAAAGCAACCCAAAGATTAGTGGATAGCAGATGTAGTACAGATGAGTTGACTGCTATAAATTCAGTTTACAGTTTGCAATCAATCACCATTTCCACTGGAATCAAAATGGGAGTTCTGCTTGAAAAGATTTTCAGAAATCTCCCTCTTGGGTCAAGTTTCAAAAGGGTAGCTGTGTTAGGCTATTTCAGCAAAACAAATAAGAAGTCTGAGGCACCTTTAAAGACTAACAAATTTATTTATCGCATGAGCTTTTGTGGGAGAAAAACACCACTTCAATCATCTGATGAAGTGGGATTTTCTCTCATGAAAGCTCATGTGATAAATAAATCTTGTTAGTCTTTAAAAGTGCCACAGGACTCTGTTTGTTTTCCCTTTGTGTGTATCTAAATGGTTAATTTTGACCGGCTCCAATGCACTCTGGGAATTGTAGGAAGCGGAATCCTGGGAAATGTAGTCACGTTATTTTCCTCTTTCTCTTTCTTCCTGTAATGGCTGCCTCCAGGAAGGTTATGCACATATGTCTGGCTTCTAACAAAAAGTAAGACTGTAAAGTTTGTTGATTGAAGAGTTCGTGAGCCATTCACAGCTCAAGCTACTCCTTTGTTTTCAGACCTAGAGTTAATATTTTGGACAAAGTTGTCTGCAGAGAAGCTGATTTTATTTGCTTGTCACGTGTTGCTGCACATGACTCTTTAAGCTCTTTTTTTTACTCACTTCACTGCCTGTTCCTGCATTTCCTTCTCCTTTCTATGGCTAGCAGAACTTTTACATTTCCATTAACTGAGCAAATAACTCTCTCTTGATTTTTTGACAGGTGATGACTGAGTGGAGTTCACAGATTTCTAGCTGCCAATGCTAACCAAAAAGGAAGCATCACAGATTAATTATACGGGTTACGGTAAGTTGCTTTTAGACTTTTAATAGAAAACAAAAACCTGTAGATAATTTAGACTGTTCTGTTTTTTCAGTCCCTGTGCTCACATGCCTTACAAACTGCAGTGTTTGGACGGGGAAAAGGGAAATCTGAAAAGACTAACTAAGCACAGGGGCAATTTCAAACAGTTTTAAGAGGCACTTCTTTAGATGACAGGGGGATGTGATTTTGCTGGTTCGATCAAAAGTAACTGTGGCAATAACATTAATGTTCCAGCACTGACAAAGCCAATATCATAGTGCATGGATCACCGTAGCAATGCAACACATTGGGGATAATTATGAGAAAATTGAAGCACAGTGAAATTTATTTGACTTGCCCCCTGGCAGAGGGGCAAGGAATCTTTGGCAGAGTCAGGAAAAAACGTAAGAGGGTTTGTCTGCTTGGGGATATTGAACAGACTAGCTCCCCATGTGGACACACTTGTTCCAGAATCAGAGTGCCCTTTTTTCTGAATTAATTTCATTTACTTTGGAAGTAAATTAAAGCTAAACAGGAAAAAAGCACCCTTATTCCATAATAGAGCATCCACGCAAGGACCTATTGCAGAATAACTATTGCTCTTCAAATTCACACCCTACCTTATTCCAGAATATCTTCTCTGAGCAGGTGAGCCTCAAGGCTAGGTCTTCACTGACCAAAAAGTTGTATTTTACTGCATTAGCTATCCTGCTATAAAATCTTAGTGGAGATAAGACACGTTATTGTTACTGCAAGATGAACTAGGTGAGCTTAACCAGGGATGAGTAATACAAAATTGACTTTGCCTGGCTTCTTCTTCATGGTGTCTTCTCTTAGGATTTTACAGAGCCATCACTGTCATATATATTTTTACCTCGCTGTAAAGAAAACCACTTCTGTGTTAGTGAAGAGCACCCCGGCATCTCCCGAGTCCCATTCCTGCTCTGTGTATCAATCACACTAAAATATATTTTCAAACAGATTTGGTCTTACTCCTGTCCCAGCTGTTGATATAGAGTTCTTGGAAATCAATTTACAGAAAAAAACCCTGTCATGTTCCTTTTTGTGTTATTTTAGATACATTTGAAGTACCAACTTCCCTTCATCCTTTAACATCCGTTCCAAGACCACCTTATCAGCAACATGGCTTTTCTTGGGAACACCTCAGAACTCTTCTTGGTGCTCATTTCACTGGTGATCATGCTGCCTGTGGTTGAAGCTCTGGATGCTGGAGATGCAGTTGCTCTCTTGCTAGGCATAGTTCTCAGCATCATTGGGTTCTGTGCCTGTTTAGGCTTATATGCAAGAAAAAGAAACGGGCAGCTATGACTTTGTAAAGAGATTATATGGTCAAGCATAATCCTAAATTCTGTTTGTTGCAATTTAGGTTTAAAACTGAGCCTCAGTTCCTGACAACTTTCAAAACCGTGGAGCATGCTCCTGCAAACCCTTCTTGTTGTGCCATCCTCAGTCATAAAGATTATTACTGGTAGAAAGGGTTTGCAGGATATATCTCCATGATACTAAGAAGATGATTACTTCATATTCCTTGTGACAGTTAAGTAAAGATGGACACAAGCTATTTGAAGAAGAAGAAATTGCCCAGATTCATTCACTGAACATTTGTATACTGAATGTAACATTTCTGCCGTTTGATTTCAGGGGTTAGTCAGCAGGAAGGCAGCCATAAACCTCCTAGTCAGGATAATAAAGGTTTGGAAATATTGATGCGCTCTTACTACGATGACTAAAGAACAGCCTTCTTAGACTTCTTTGTGAGTGCAGATGTTCTTTCTAATTAGAATTAACTTCTCTCCCCCCAACAAGCTCACTTCTGTTGTAGCCAGGCTGAGACATGGGTGAAATAGACAAATGTGCAAAACCTTTTCTTCTGTATTTTTTTTTTTCTTAGAATGCACCTCTTCTGTAGTTTGGATTCTTGTTACAAATTAGAATCAAATTTAATCAGTAGCTTTCTTTTTCTTTACAATGTATATGATGCATAGAAAAGTATATGTAATACATTGACCAGTTCAACAAGGAAAAGGTTTCTGAAGAAAAAACTGAAGTGACCCAATGTTTTGTGCATGTATCTGTTGAATCATATATATTTATATTTCATTTTCTTTGACTTGTTCAGGTTTGGGGTTTTGTTCGTTTGTTCTCTACTCTGAGGACTTGCATATTTTGTTCAGTGGCTTGGTTTTTAATCCTGAAAAGTAGAGTTATTAGAAACTGATGATTATGTAATTTTTTTCTATGTGATCAATAAACTCTGTATGTTCTGATGAAGTCTGCATGCCAATGAATGAGCCCCCTTGACATTCTTGAAAATGTACTATACAGTGTGGCCTAAATCCTAAACATAGTTGTCCACCTGATCCCCCTGTAAACTCGGAGCTGAAGCTTGTGCCGAAAAACAAAACTAAACCTGTGGTCAGAACTGTACTACAAAGCTGGAAAGTATTTCTGTGAGCTTCAGGCAGGCAGCTGACAGTCTCATTCTCCATATGCCAAGCCTTGACAAATCAATGTTTCTGTTCGCCATGGTGACCAGCTTTAATAGCCCGTTGCCTAGCTCCACTGTAGAAATGTAATGGAGAAGCACCCTCTGGTGACAAAAGTAAAATTGCTGGCACCTAGCTGTGAGCCAATTTTGTCCACCCCTACCATAGGCTCAGCCAGTTTCTCTGGGGTACTTTTACTTTGATATGCTTGGTGCTGCTCGGCTGGAGGGATCTGCTGAGAAAACAGCATACTTGGCTCTGTCAAGGTGAGGTAATGGTGGGGTAGGATCTCTTATGGCATAGCCACCTTTTGCTGCCAGGAAAAGGGGACATATCCAGGGATATCCTTATACCACACTGATTGCTGTGATGGTTCTGGCCCTCCATGTCTGTTAGCAGCTGCCATCAGGCTGCCCTAATTTGACAAAAAGGATATAGGTGTGCACAAAGCAGCAGAAGAATGAGTGAAAAGGTGAGCTTAACACCAACTTTGCAACCCCTTTCTAAACTGCAATGTGTGCCACTCAGCTATACCAAGGAAACTTGGCTGCTGTTTATAGAAGCCAGTGAAAGAAACTAAAACAGATGTAAAGATATGCTTTTTTCACTACCTTTCTCACCTTCCCTCCCTCTTCCTCCTCTTTTCCTACTGTCTCTAACAGAGATGGAAAACAGATAGGGCCAAAATGTTCACAAGACTCACTCGACAATCACAAATCATCCGGCAGGTCATATTTTGACGTTTTAAGACTTCCAAATGCTATTTGTAAGTGCTTTGACCCTTATCTCCCTCTTCTGAGGAAAACAGACGAGGGAGAAAATGTAATTGTTAAAGCCATGGACTTTTCTATTTTGCGATTCCTCCCTTCTAATAGGCATGGTGGACATAGCTTCCAAATGCCAGCCAGGGCTGACATCACAGAAACAAAGACAGCCAGTCCAAGGAATGTCAGACTGTACAGAGAGATCCCCTCTACTTCTACAGTTCCCCAGCTCAAGTGCTGTACAGCAACACGGCTTCAAAGAGAAACTGCAGAACTAGAATTTATATGCAAATTCGACTCAGTTGCCTTGGGGTTAAACAGGGACTATGGATTTTTCTTTCATTACAACAGGTGATTTGACCTCACCTTCCTCTATGTGCTTTTCTCCACTGTTTGTCAGGTGCTTTGAAGATAGGAAATTTACAGAATAGGAGGAAATTAAATGCAGGGAAGTGTATGGCATAGAATCAGGTCAGGCTGTAACAGCAAATCAAAATAGATGTTAGGATTCAAAGTGGAATTTTCTCCCACGAAAGCTCATGCAATAAATAAATCTGTTAGTCTTTAAAAGTGCCACAGGACTATGTTTGTTTTTCTGCTACCCCTTTGGAATTAGATTGTTCTAGTGACATGCAGGGACATGTCCCTACCTTCACTAACGTGATACAAACACACAGAGACCCCATCCATGGACTCTGCTTGGGGTGGGGACAGGGTTACTTCTGTACGCATCAGAGGTAACAATGAAATTTGCATTGTAAGATATAATGTCTCCAGGGAGGGGGAAAAGGCAGCTGCTCATGCGATTTCCTCACCCACCAGGGCTTGCAGTAAGAGGCCAGCATCAATGGATGAGCTGGACATGCCCAGGCAGTAAAGCGGATGCTACCACACAACCTTCCACATCTACTCCATGCTGTAAATGGAGGGGGCACATACTATATGTGCCTTTTCCCCACCTCCTCCAAACCCTTAATTTTTTTCCATCACTGAATTTATTTACCTTTCCCAAACTCCATACTCTTTCAAAAGAGCAAAATAATTGCAGCCAGCTTTTCCCCAACATCTCCATTGTCACTTCAGAAGAAAATCTCTTATCGCTGGTTCTTACCATAAGAGTTTCACACAATTATGCAATAGTTTTTCCCTGTAGAGCAGCACAACAGCCGCCATTAGAGTTAGGCGATGGGATACCGGGAATTTTATTCTGCTGCTTGTAGCTGCACATGCTGAACTATAAAGTGCATTCACTGTGGGTAATAGTCTATTTACTGGGTTATGATGGAAGTTATTTATTGTATTGCTCAAGACTTGTATGTAAATGGTTGGACATGTCATGTCTGATCTTTCTGTTTTTCCTCAATTTTTAATAAACTCAAATAGATTCTATTAATTTGATGATTCAGCTCTTACAAGCGGTTGCGGGGGGACACAGCAGGATGCAAGAGATGTGGTGGAAAATGGTTTAAACAGATGATTCAACTACGAGAAGGGAAAAGGGGGATGAAAGATATAAGTGATGAAAACAGTTTAAATAAAGTAATATTTATTTTTTCATTTTAATTGAGTCAGGGCACCTACGTAAATATAAGTATATTTTAGATTTACTCATCATAGAACATGTTTGTCTTTGTCTTATTGCCAAGATATATCAATACTGTCACATTTCATTGGCCACCACCAAACATCGTAGCACTTTAAAGCCCCTTAAAAGCATGAACCTATTCCTCAGAAGTCAACAACAAAACTCCTGTTAAGTTCAGTGGGGCCTTTAATTGGCCAGTGGTTGGTGGGAGACTCAAGGCATTTTTATAAACTGTCAGTTTCCAGGATTGCAATGAATGGTTTTCTTAGTACAAAAAAACAGCCGAGTAATGGCAGCTTTTCTGATCAGATACCCAGGTAAAAAGACTATTATACTATTTCCAAAGAAAATTACATGCTAATGTTCTATAAATATTACAGTATGTTTTCATAGAGCAATACAAAACAGGTTGCTGCATCTCAGCATTCCACGGTGAAAACTGTGGTCTGGTTATTTAAATACATTTTTAGGCTTCACATCAGTGTATGGGGGCTGTTCACTTTCTGTACAGAACAAGTAGTGTTAGTGATTGTGTCTGTAGAGGGGAGCAAAATCAAAACTGCAGCCTTGCAACACCCACCTCTTAGCACACAGAATCTACCACCTAATTAATGTAGAAAGGTTAGCAGGCAAGAGCTAGCAGCTTCCAGCAGGTATTTTCAGTCTGCCTGAGCAATAGTATTGCTCAAGATCAGCAACTCCAGAGACATTAAACAACCTGCCTGAAGCCCACCCTGCAGCCGGACAAGACAGAAGAACTTCTCTCCTAAAGATGAGTGCTGGCACAATAGTTTCCATTCAAGCTATATAAGAACTAAGTAGTAATATTATTCAGCTCTCTACAGGAGCCCTGGTACATTGGATGCAGATACTTCAGCCTGCTTGCTTAACACACTTACCTCCCCCCTGGAATGATAAAATGGACTAAGCCACTGCTGGAGCCTTTCACCCAATCAGACTCACGTTTGCTGCTTCACCGTTTATAATAATGCTCTGGACTTCTATTGCATCTTCTATATAAGACTCCCAAAGCCTTTTATGCACATTAATGAGTAAAGCCTCATCTGCCCTTTTATAGATGGGGAAACTGAGGCACAAAGCAAGACTTGGCAAAGTGTTTCACATGAAGTATGTGATATGGGCTATAATGCTGGAAAAGGTCACTGGAGCATAGAATCCTTTGGCCACACCACCTCTTGGTTGTAGCCCAACATGCCACCTCCCAGGGACTGCTGAGAGGGCACTACCCCTATGCTAGCCCGGGGCACATGCTGTTCCTTCTAATTGGAGTTGGTGTGGGGCTCCCATCTCCTAGCGGTTCCCAGCATAATGGTGTTTACTTGGACTTTGTGGAAGGGAGGCGAGGTGAGGGAGAAGCTGACCACTGTTGATTTATACCAAGACAAAGCACAACTAAATGGGAAAACCATACTAGATCTAGTAATATGGCACAAGTGGTAACTATTACGCTCCAAAAGAAACTGTTCCGTGTGCATCATATCTGACAAAGGGCTTGGCAGATCTACTGTAGTATAATGTCAAGAAGTTTTCAAGGTGCCAGAGGGAGAGCGTGGGTCAGTTTCCCCTCTTGGTTACACAAGTAAATTGGGAGTAACTCCTGTGAAGTCAATAGGAGCCGGGGGTGTTGTTCAGCACTCCTGAAGTTTAGGCCACAATTAAGACACATGCCCTGGATCTTTGCTTGCAGAGTCATGTGAGGGTATCAGAATCTCAGCTTCCATTTAAAAACAGTGTTTCCAGTCCATAGGGTAGCAAACAAAAGCATGAACTGAGTGTAAGCAATTCAGTGACATCTCTCTGAGTCAGAAGTAGGAGAGGGAGGAGTAGAAGTCAAAGATGCCAAGGATGAAGTTGCCTCGTCCAACACCACCGTCAAAGCAAAGCAGAATCCTGACACTTCCAGGATCTTGTTGGTGTGGGAACTTGGGTACCCAGCAGGGTTCTCGAGAATTTTCAGCTCTAAAGATGGGATGGAGAAAAAAAATAGCAGCAGCTCTCGAAAATGCCATTCATTCATGGCACCAAAATGAGCTTAATTCCCAAGAGACTGCAGATCTTCATACTATAACTCTACCTCTCCTTTTATACGTGCTTTGATCAGCAGTGAGGAAGTTTAAAATGTTTATGTTTAAATTGTCATTGAGCATCTGAGCTCACAACTCCATTCAGAGCTAATGCTTCAGTTGGTGGCAAACTCAGATAGATTCAGTGCATTAGCTGTACATGGGTCATGGTCTTATTATTTTCTTTGCTACTATAATGGCTAGAGACTTGCTTTTTCTTTTCAAAAGAAAGCTGAGATTCTGTGGAACAAGATAAGACTGTAAATCATTGGAGCAGGGACTGTCTTTTTATTCTATGTTTGTATAGCACCTTGCACAGTTGGGCCTGGTCCTTGACTGGGGCTGGTACATGTTGCCACAATATAAATAATAATAAAAATAATTCCACTAAAAAAAAAAAAGAAAAAGGCCGCAGACCCAAAACTACCCAACCCAATTTTAGTCTTCTGCCAACCTAGAACTAAAAGAAATTTCCACAGAGAAAGGTGTTTTCATCAAAATTTCTTTGATTTTTTACTTCCCAAACTCTTTGTGAAATTAGAACAACTTTAAATAATTTCTGAACTCAATAACATTGTCTCCACAGTTGCTTTAGAATTGGGATGGTTGTGAAAATTAGGCAGCAAATATTTGTGCTCACTTCTCATACTTCTAACTGCATCGTTCATGATTGGTCATAAGTCACAGTATTAGTTCTTGTTCTCTGATTGACTAAGCCTACCTAGGCAGTCTGGAGTCTTAGTAAAAGCCATTTGAACCAATTTCCCCAGAAAGTGTGGCTGAATTTAATTCACTCTTTCTGAGGGCACGTCTACACTAGAAACATAAGTCGATCTATGTAATTAACGGTGTGGCTGTCATCCACTCTACTCTCCTGTCGGTAGTGTGGAGCACTTTCATGGAGTGAAGAAGAGCAGTGTGGTGGCTGAGAGCTCTTGTTACCCCCTAGCCTCATTCCCATCCATGAGTGAAGTCACAGCTGCTCAGGCTCCTCATGACTCTGCTCCCAGACAAGCCAAGTTTCTTCCCCCTGGATGCCTCCCACTCTCCCCTGCTGGGAGCTGGGCAGCCTTGTCAATTTCACAGCTCATTGTGCTGTTCTGTAATATAATATTATGGGAAAGATTATTCATAGGCAACCTCCAAACACCATTTGTGAAGATCAGTGATCTCGAGAAGAAGACAGAGGGGCAAGTACATCTACAAAGATGCAAGAGCCATGTGCCCTTCCTCACAACAAGAACTCATCAGGTGAGGGTGATGGGAATTTGTACGCTTTTCTACTGCACATGCATATTAGCCAATTTTTAGTCATTCCAAACTTAATTAACTAACGATGTTGGTCATAGACTTATAGTGGTTGCTATTGAAAGCCACATAGTAATATTTACTTTCTACTATAACTATGGGGGAAACTGAATCACAGATATCTTTGTATAATAACTCTTGGTAAATAGTGACTTTTTAATTACAACTTGACTGTAGTCAATGATGAGGTGACCACCTTTTCAAAATGCAAAAAAGGGAAACATGCAGGAGCCCTGCCACCCACTGTGGGCCCCACCCCTAGTTCCTCCTCTTCTCTCTGTTTCCACCCCCTGGCATAGCTAGAAGCTGGAGTTGGGAAGTGGTAAAAGCCACCCAGGGAACCTGAGCTGCTATGGGAAGCTCCGGACCCTCCACCTGCCCTGGGTGGTGAGCTGGGACCCACAAGCAGCCCTTCGCCCATGTCCCTCAACCCCAGGACATTGCACCCAGGGCAGATGGAGGGACTGGAGCTCTCTATAGGGTTCTCCACAGCAGCCTGGGCCCCCTGGCTCTTGCTTCTGGCCTGGTCAGGGCTGGGACCTCAGAGGGAAGGGAAAAAGATGAGCAGGGACCAGGGCCTTATGGTGAGGGTGGGGCTAAGGCCCTCATTAGAAAGAGGCTGGTGCTACACCCGAGCCTCAGGTAGGCATGGAGCAATGCCACAGGAAATTGGGGACAAAGTCTGTCCCAGAGGCATTCAGCCCAGGACCAAAACTTGAAATGTACATTTCGGGACTGTCATGCTCAATTAGAGATGTGGAGTCTTCCTAGTCAAAGAGGCCTGTGATCCTTCTTAAGAAACCCACTGAGATCCAAAAGTAAGTTTTCTGCCTATTTAAATGAACACTAGATCAGGCTGCATTTCCCTTTCAAATTTTAGGTCTCATAGTTCAGTGGGTTTTTTTCTAAAAAAAATGGAAACAGTTGTATGAAAACAAAATGTGTGGGGTAGGTGGGCAACTGGGTTTGAAAGGTGGACATAAAGCTGGTATCATTGGCTCAATGGATTTTCTTAAACATTTCACCCACAAAAATTCATGCTGGGAAGAAAGCAAGCCTGGAAAATGTAATGGTAAACTCAGAGGCATACACAGCAAATCAGTTCACTCATGTTCATGGAAAATCAAGCTGTATTAATGGTGAACAAATCTAATCACAGTGAAAGTCTGTAGGGAAGCTGGCAGCAAAAGCTATGAGTCTATTCAGCCATCATGTAAGACCATGGGGAAACCAGATGTGCTAGCATTCTCCCACTGAGTCACATCAAATTCTCTGTGGCATTAAACTGTTATGGAAAAGGGAGCAACTATAGCATACAAAGGTTAATCCTTTTTAGGTTGAGATTGTGAAAGAAGCTAATGGAGGCTGGATGCTTAACTTCCAATGAAACTGAGTGCTTCAGTTCAAACCCTGAAATGCTAATATTTCCGTCCTGGCAAAACCATTTTTTTGAAAATAATAAAGATTGCCAGCCTTGTCCTGCATCCAGGTCTCCTACTGATAATAGTGGAAGTTTTGAACAAAGGTCAATGACAGAATATGGTCTTCCACATGTGACACCTGATTCTTCTATTTTTAAAATCTCAGAGCCAGATCCTTGGGTGCTCTAAACCACTGGTTTTCAACCAGTGTGCCATGGCACTGGTGTGCCAAGAGAACTGTCCAAGTGTGCCATGAAATTTTGTACAAAGGTAATGAAAATCAATGTAAACAAAACATTGTTTCATCTTAATCAATATCCTATCCAACCAAAATTACAACTCATAAAACTCGTGAAAAGTAATCATCAAAGTAAAGGCGAGGTATCAGTCTTTAGATTCTGAAATGCGAACATTCTATACGCAGATGGCCAAAGGGCAAAATTGAGATGACGTATTTTTTTCCAGTGGATTTCAAACATCAATGCATTTGATCTTTCTTCAGCTTATTGTATGCACTGTGCTTCAAACCTCTCTAGTAAGACCGTAATCATAGTAAATGTAAGAAAATGCGATGTTTATGAGCAATCAATTCAGCTAACAAAAGTGGGTGTGCCATGGAATTGTTTGTCTCATTGAAGTGTTCCGTGTTACTGAAAAGGTTGGGAACCGCTGCTATAAACCACTATAGCCTCACTGAAATCAGTTCATTTATGCTGCTTTACACCAGCTGAAGCTTTTAAATTTATTTTGGCCAGCAATTGCACGAAATGTGATCTTACGCTGGTGCTTAACTCCATTGACTTTATTAGAATTACTCCTCATTGGCACTGATGTGAGATTTGAATTGGCTCTTAAAAGAGCTACTATCATTTCTCTCTTCTTCCTAACCAGATTTTAACAAATGATAGAAAAAAAATATTCCCCATTCTCCTCTCAGATGTACACATTTCAGAACCTGTATAGTTTATTTCAGTCCAAGTATTTCTCCCCAACCCTACCCCTTTGCCAAGAATTATCAGTCTGGGAACGTAGAAATGATCAGGGAAGCCCAGTATCAAGAACATCTCTCTAATGTATATTGCAAGTTCACACACAAATATACACAGGTATTTGGTATTATTTATAGATGTACATTACATATACAAGAGCCTTTTCTGGATTATTTTTGCTATAGTCTCAAAAACAAGTCAATTCTGTTTCCAAACTTTTCCACATCACTTTCTTTTACTCAATCTACCTGATGTTAGATCACTAAATCTGCATGGTTTTTTATGAGCTTTCTTCTTTTCTCTTCCAACTCAGATGTAATTTAGTGAACTCCCAGTAATCATGTGCGCTTGATTCCAGATGGGCCAACAAATAATTTATTTAAGCAGTAGATTATAAATGTGTCGTACACAGAATCAGTACTCGTAGATTCCAAGGCCAGAAGTGACCATTATGATAATATAATATGACCGATTTTATAACATGGGCCACAGAATTTCTTCCCCCTCCCTGCAAAATTTCCTAGAGCATATCTTTTAGAAAAGTATGCAATCTTGATTTTAAAATTGTCAGGGATGGAGAATCCATCTCAACCCTTGATAAGTTGTTTCAATAGTTAATTATTTTCACTGTTTAAAATTTACACTTTATTGCCAGGGCCAGATTATCAGAGCGGCTTTAGAGGCTTAAACCCTCGGTCCCAGCCAAAAAGAAGGCCCCAGGCTCCAGCCCCCCCAAATTCCTCTGATAATCCAGCACCCACCCACCTCAGCGCCAGCAGGGTAGGAGCACCGAGAGTGCTCCTGCTCTGCTGGCACTGAGGAGTGGGGGCAGCCTAGAGCCAGAGAGGCAAGGCACAGGCTCTGTGCTTCACCCCGCCACATCCCTGAGCTGGATGGCCCGCCCCCAGGGGCAGGGCAGGGCAGGTCAGTCCCTGTTCACTCTGCGCAGGGGCGGGGCCAGCTGGTTTGCAGTGAGGCCGCCCGCTGCCACTCCAGCGTGGCTTTGCAGGGCCCGTGGCCCAGGGGGCCTGTGTCAGAGGCCCCCACACCCATCCCCCACCTCAGTGATGGCCCTGCTTATTGCCTGTCTGAATTGTGTAGCTTCAGCTTTCAACCATCAGATAGTATTAGACCTTTGTCTACTAGACTGAAGTGCCCATTATCAAATATTTGTTCCCCAAGTAGGTATTTATAGATGGTAATCAAGCAACCACTTTTGTTAAGCTAAATGGATTGAGCTTTTGGAGTTCATCACTGTAAGGCATATTTTCTAAACCTTGATTCATTCAATTTATCAACATCCTTCTTGAACTGTGGGCACCAGAACCGGACAGCTCATACTGATCCATACTGATTCCAGCAGCAGTCACATCAGTGTCAAACACATAGGTAAAATCTCTACTCATTACGGCTACTTGAGATTTTCCTTTTTGTGTATCATGAGATCACATTAGCTCTTTTAGCCACAGCATCTCACTGGGAGCTTATGTGCAGTGATTATCCATCATGACACCCAAATATTTTTCAGAGTCACTGCTTTCCAGGGTAGACATCTCCATCTTTCTAAAGAGTTTCTCCTATCATCAATTTCCCAGGGATTTATGTGCTTAACTCCCATTAGATTTAATGGGAATTAACCATGTAAATCCCCAGTGCATCCAGGGGAGCACCGACACTCCAAGGAGGCTGAAAGTCAAGAATACCAGGCATAGGAAAGAGCAATCGCTTTGCACAGATCACCTAACAGTGTGTTTCAAGATGAAATCCAAGTAATTTGAAATTGTCTGATTGCAGTAGAGTTGTCAAAATGCTATCTTACTGTGTTATGGCTTCAATTATTAATAATAATATGAGTTGTCAAATATCCAGGCTCAAGCAGAACTTATTAATCAAAGATTATTAATCAAAGATCAGTAGATCCCAATGCAAAAAGGAAGATTTTATATGTTACCAGACCAATCTGGAGAAGTGATCCCACCTCTCAATTCATGCCCAGCTAACTCCCAGAAACTTTCTCCCTTTTATACTATGTTCAAAACAAAGAAAAATTTTTCCCATAATGGATCTACCCAGGAGTTCCTTTTATGATATCTGATCTTGCAGGTCAATATCTATCTAATCAATATGTTAGAGATGTCTACAATCAAGTCATTATTATAGAAAACATCTGTCAAAACAAGCAATTCCTGTTGAGCTAAAAGGACCTTTCAAGAGATCTTTGTCTCATCAATCACAGAACTCATCTCTAACAACAGGTATCCCTTATCAGTTACAAGTGGTCTCATGTCTTGGTTTCCTGGATGTCTGGCCACATTTTCTACAAGTCAGTGGGATCAGAGCAAGAGATTTCACACCTTCCATCACTGATTTCATACATTGTCATTTGGTCAGACTCTAAGGTTCACCCTAAGTATAAAGCACTTTTAGATTTATAGGTACACTGCATCAGCACTTTCATTCATGAACAAAAGGGTTCTGGGAACTTTATGTACAAAGCATGATGAAAGTTCAATATCTGCTAACAAATGTATTATATGGTCAGCCAAGTCTTAAGGCTTTACAACAATAAGAATTGCTTGATCAAGTGTTGTGTATGATTTATCACCCAAGATAGGCTATTGGCTTTAATGGCATAGGAAATGAACAGTAGGAGTGGGAATACATACAAACTCCACTATGGGCAATAGGAGTGAAGCCCTTTGTACAGGGAGAGCTTTGTATACAGTTGTTGAAAGAGTGGGGTTTTGTTTTTTATTTTCTAGTGATGTAAAACCATTTTCTGTTTTTCTCTTTTAATAAGTGTACCATGAATTCTCAAGAATTAAGCCTTAAGGAAGAAAATAGGAGTAAAAGATTTTTTTGTTGTTTGTCATTGAACCAGTTGATCAGTGATTACTTGTGGTCTTATGATCAAAACAGAGAAATGTACAGGTGATGTTAGAGTCAAACAGTTGTATAAAGTTTTATTAGTACAGTTGTTCCTGTAAACTTCCATAATATTTGTGTGTATAGAATATTTCTCTCTGGATCATGGAAATAATGAAAGTTCTAAATAGTGCTTGGTGCAAACAGTCACTGAGAAAATTCACACACGGCCTGCCAGCACAGACATTTCATTTTCCCCATTATGGTGATGGGACAGACACCATAAAAAGCTATTCTCAAGAAACTGCTGTGCAATAGAGCTGTATTTACATTAAACCATTCACTAATGTTGAATCAGAATCTGTACTTTTTGTTTCCTTTTCTTCATTTCAGCATGTTAGAAGCAATTGCTGTGCACATTCTTAATTCTAGTGATCACAAATCCTCTTTCATGCTTTCCAGCATTGTTCTAGTTCATAAATCTTAAAGAGTGACTTGGCATGTAGGTATTTTTCATTATAAAGAATATTTAATCATGCACTCTGATTCCTGATTTTAATTTACTTTACTGTATTCAGTTTTAGGAGGCATGTTTGAATATACATATGGCCCTGTTTCAGCAAAGCACTTAAGCATACCTTAAGTACAACATTAAGGATGAAATCCTGGCCAAAGTGAAGTCAATAGCAAACTCATTGACTTCAATAGAGCCAGCATTTCATTGTAATGTGAAGCTGCCATAGGTCTGAAAATGCCATCTATAGGTAGCCTGTATAATCTTAACTCTGCCCCTTTGTAGCTACTGAAGGGTATTCCAGCCACATTTGCTAAAGCTTTGCCAGATAAGCCTAAATTGGTCCACAATGGGGCTAGAATCTGGCCTGTGACCCTGCCAAATCTCAGATTCCCAGTAATGTTCAAAAAAATCAGGAAAAGAATAGCATAAAATTTGCATCATTTTAACCTTTTGTATTTGAAAAAGGTCTGGACCATTTTAGCTGAAACTCTGGGGGGTGGGGGGGGCGGAGGGGGAAGGAATCACTCTTGCACTGAGAACAAACATGCCACATTTTAGCCAAAACAGTAAAGTAATAAGAAAATAAAAAGGACCATCTAGAATTAAAATGCTTGGGCAAACCTGACTATATATAAAGATACACATGTCACCATTATACAAATATATATGTGTGGGTGAGAAGGTAGGGTATAATAATAAGGTATGTTTTGCAGGGAAATTGCTACAAATTGTGGATGTGCTATGCATATTTAATCTGTTTAGCATGTTTAATCATCTGATGAGTGTATTTGTTGGCCAGACACATGTTCCAAAATGTCTGAAATATATACTGTTATGATTAATACTAATTTATTAATATTTAGCTCCCATTTTAATTTTTAAGTTACTGAATATGTTCCAGAGAAGAAATATATTTCAGATTAGTGAAAATATCTAAGCAGTAAATTCCTTATTCTTGCTCCCTCATTTTACACTTGAATCATTCCCTCTTCCTGTTACTTAATGTGCCAAGTCAAATTCTACTTTCAGATACACCACTGCTTTGCACTTCTGCAGTTCTGTGTGTTTGGGCAAATCCATTCTGCCAACTCCAAGAGTTCACAAGTTACGAGTCTGGTCCCCTCACCGCAAAAGAAAAAAATTGGCATAAAAATTATAAGATTTATGGCAAAAAGCCACTTGGGCTTCTTTATGTTGTCCTTATGATTTCTGAGCCTTTACGACTCCCATTGTCCAGATTTTTTTTTCACAACTATGAGGACTAGAACCTTTCTCACTTTCCACTTAAAAAAAATAAAATGTCTTGTGTACTCACAACATCCATGGTGCTGAGACTTTAAGAAAAAGACAAAATAATGTGGGATTTGTGATAAAACCATGAGTGGGCAACAGTCAAAGTCAATGTAAAATATAACCATCTCTAGTGAGTTAAAATCTCTAAGCCTCAATGGGTCACAGCTGAGGACAGCAAATTCAAGACAGACTGCTGAGAAACAGGGCAGATTCTCTCAAAACTGGTGGTTATTCTACCACTAGAATATACCAAGCCAGTAATAAAAGTGAATTTTTGTCTAACCATACTGGTTAGCATGAAGTCAGAAATGCAGTCTCCTAAGGTATTCCACCCCTTGGCTTGTTATATGTGATTTTTATGTTTTGTTATACAGGCTCTTCTATATGTTGTTAACATAGGTTTGTAAATAGGAATATGGACTCCATCGTGGATAACATGGAATCTGCAGTGCACCAACGGTTGACATCTTGCCAACTAACTGATGTCTTCCTATTGATTCAGTGGTGGGAAGCTCTGAAGCAGGGGCATAGCCAGACCGGCTTTTCTGGCCACACCTGTGAATCATGTAACTGGAAGCAGAAAGTTTGGAAGCTGTGTGATGACACTCCAGTTGCTAGGTAGCCAGTGTAGCCAGAGCATCATTAGTAGCCACACTTTTGCTTGTTTTTTGGGCCAATTGAACCTCTGCCAGCTGAAAAGCAAGCAAGAACCAAGGCTTCAGGGTAGACTGGGGAGCGTCTGCTCTTATTTATTTTTTAGCTGGGGGAAGTCTGACCAATCAAAAAACAAGGAAGAGCAAAGTGTGGCTGCCACCAGTGGTCTAGCTTCACTTGCTACCTAGCAACTGGAGCATCATCAAGCAGCTTTTTTCAGCCGATTACTTCCTGAACGCCCAGCTTCTGGTCATGTGGCTGGAAGCAGGATGTTCAGGCAAGCAATCAGCCTAAAGCTGCCTGACTTCCAAGATGCTCTAGTTGCTACAGCAGAGTAGAGCAGCTGTGATTGGGTGGGCCTGCTTTCAAAGTGGGTGGACCCTGGCCCACAGAGGCCCACCCATAGCTACACCTCTGCTCTGAGGAGAAATGGTTGTGTTCCCTGGGTGGAGTTTAGGAAGGAAGGTTTCCAGCCTTGTGATTAGAGGAGATCAGACTCAGGGAGTCTATATAAGCCAACAAGACCACTAGTTCAGGACAGCCCATTATAGTGGTTGCATGGAGATGGTAACTGTTTATTTGCATGGTATCGGACAAGGAAGAGGAGGAGAAGAAGAAGAAAATCTCACCATCAAACCAGAAGAGGAAGAAGCTTATCTGATGGAGATTGGTTCCAGCTGAGAATTCAGGAAAGATTGTGATCAGCACTCGCTGGAGAGGTGTGAAGAAGAATAGCAATGTGTTATCAAAGACTGGGGAAGCAAGGGTTAAGTTCAGAGGTAGCAGAACTGGAGTTCAACTCCCATTATCTCAACACCAGTGTTTTGCTTATAGGGGTTTATTGGAATGTATGGATCCAATATTACTTTGTTTATTCATTTCCCTTATCCCATCTCTTTGCAACCCTAAATAAATATGTTTACTTGTTTGTCACCTTATCAAGTGTCTGTGCTTAGTCAAACCACCCAGGTGATAGATACAGGCAATCAGGGTGAACAATTGTGCATGGATTTTTGTTCAGGGAGTGAGTGCACTCCTCAACTTATTAAATTTTAATAAGTTCTCTTTTGGAACAGGCTTACCACCCAGACACTAGACAACATGATGAGTGGTTACTGAAAACCGATTTAATCAAATAGAGGGTCCTTGTAATTCCAAGGGATCAATCATTTAGCCAAGTCAATATATAACTCAGACCTTATCCAATAATTACACTGATGCCAATTCTTTAGTAACTAAAGCTAAAAGTTTAATAATAAAAGAGAACAGAGTTAATAATGATTAAGAGATCATTACATACAAATAACTGCAAAGTCCTTATATCAGGTCTGTAGCAGTGATGGAATAAATTGTTGGCTTCTGAAGTCTCTCTAGTAACTTCCAAAAGATTGGAAGGTCTTCAGTTCATAGTTCAAAATGCTCCTTTTAGTTGTAAATCCAAAGAGAATCAGGGTAGAAAGAGGCAAAAGGGAAGTATCATGGGTATCTTATATCCTCTGTCATGTGCCCGGAAATTTATTGTCATAAATGATGCTCACAGCCAAGGCACCTGGAAAATTACTGGTCCACAATGGGAGTCCAGGATCACATGAGCATATCACACACCCTTACATGCTTTGATGACTCACAGGGAATGCCCATTGGCCTTTTGAACATTGTTCTCTGGAGGGAGAGCTATCTAGGCGAATGAATTTCTTCTCTGGCCCATTACCAAAGCTAAGTATCCTTGATGGGCCATCAACACATAGCAATCTGGCTCTAATGTAAATTCTGTCCAATGTGTGTTACCCTGGAATATAACACATGCCATGGCCAATATTCATGTCTTTAGATACGAAGTCCATGGCCAATATTCATAACTTTAGATACAAAGATGACACATGGTTTTAGCCAGGATAATCATGTTTAGCAAATCACAACTTTTCCATTTTCCATTATTGTGGGTTATAGCTCATGAAAGTTTATGTCTTAATAATTGTTTTTAGTCTTTAAAAGTCCCACAGGACTCCTTGTAACTTTTCTATTGACACCTTACATGACACACTTTGTATACAATTTGTTGAAAGTAACAACAGTGACAATATCTATACTATAAATGGTCGTGTTCAATCACAGGCTATGTCTACACTCAGAAAGTTAAATCAACTTTATTAAGTCGACTTAAAGGTGACCTTATTAAGTCAACTTAGAGAGTCCACACTAGACTCTCAAAGTTGACTGGATAGGTCGAGAGAGAGCCGAGGCTCCAAAGGAGCCTCGGCTCCCCAGACTAGGGGAGCCACAGCCCCTGGGGAACAAGAAAGCCATGGCTCTCTACCAGAAAGGAGAGACGGCTTCTGCTGGAGAGAGCCAGCCGCACACAGCTGGCTCTCCCTGAGACCAGGAAGCCATGCGTGGCTTGTCCCAGGGAGAGTCAGCCATGCACAGCTTTCCGAGGAGAAGGAAGCTGCTGCAGCTCCCCAGCCAGGGCTCCAGCAGGGAGGGAATCCCTCGCTGGGGCTCCCGTGGCAAGGGATTCCCCTGCCGCCCTGGCTGGGGCTCCAGTGGCGAGGGAACCCTCATCACCTCAGCCCTAGTGGGGTATTCCCTCCTGCTGGAGCCCTAGCTGGGGAGCCCTTCTCCCCATACTGCTGCTTCCCGGCAAAAAAGGAGCCACAGCCCCTCTTGCTGAGAAGCTGTGGGTCCCGGGGGACAAGGAAGCCATGCTCCCCAGCAGAATGAGTGTGTAGATCCCTGTAACTAAATAACCCATCAAAGGAGCAAGAAGCCTCAGGGAATGCAAAACAAGAACTTTAACAGAAAAGTGCTAATTTCAAAGCAAGTGGTCAATGTGTCTGATGACTGGAGGTCAAAGACTTAAAACAAATTCCTAACTCTCTGTCATCAAAGGAAAAACCCACATGACAAGTGAGACAGTCACCTTGTAGAGGCCCAGAAGTGGGGCAGGGAAGCAGAGCCCAGCCTCTGGACCATCCTGCCCCACCCCCTGGGGCTGCAGCCAGCCCAGGGGATGGGCAGGTACACAGGGTCTGGCCTCCCAGCATAGGGGGGTAGGGGTGGGAACCCCCACAGGCTGATTGACTCTGGGGCCCCCCACCCACCCACCACAGGGACGGCTCTGCTCCTAACAAACAAAGTTCAAAATGAAGCAACCTTCAGAGTTTTGCTGGCTGACAAAAAATTGCAAATATATGGCCAGATCCCCTGTTGATATAAAAAAGCAAAAGCAGTGTCACATGAAAGTCAATGGAGCTATAGAATTTTACACCAGATGAACATCACAGCATATGTGGATTTAATAATACTGAAGTATTTAGCTAAATGCCACCAGAAACCTGCCATATTACTCCTGAATACCAAGGAAAGAATATGGCTCAATTTTTATTTACCAATTTGTAGTTTAAAAGACCAGATCTTAGAACTGATTTCCATTGACTACAAAGGACAAGGTTGGGAGCTCAGGACGTGAATGTAGATCCAATTTCAGAACTTTTCATCAGAAGGATTTTTCAACATAAAATGTCTTTTTTTTTTTTTTTCCCAAAAATCAATTTTCCTTGGGGAAATTTCAATTTTGCTGAAAAATATTGGGAAAAGTCAAAATGATGGCTCCCGAGCTGGCAGGCTGGAAGGATCTTGTCAATTGTAATATTTTTAACTTCATCTTCAAAAAATTTAATGAGGTAGGCTCTTACTACCATCTTCAGGCATCTACCCAATCTTAAAAAGCACTGAGCACTCAACAACTTCAGTTGTGTTTCTAACATTTTGCTCTAATTTAGGATTTCTTTTGTTTTAAATGATTGAAGATTCGCAAGGTCCCTTCCAGCCTTATGTCTTCATGATTCTATGATTTTTATAGGAGAGGAATTTCCAGGTTGCAGCCAGCTCTACTCTATTGTTTCGCAGCATGTTGAGTCATCACAGTGCCAGTGACCATGTTACCCAAAGAAAAAGGTTAGAATAAGCTTTGCAAAAATAGGAGCCTATGGCTAGGCTCCTTCATCCATGTTTAGATATGCAGGCATCTTCCTCAAAAGTGCCGAGCACCCAGCCACTACCATTGGCTATGTCTACACTAGAAAAAGTTAGGTCGAGTTTGTTAAGTCGACTTAATAAGGTCGACTTTAAGCCGACTTAACGAAGTGGTTACCCTGAACGGGGACTTAGTAAGTCAACCTAACTGCTCTTAAGTCGACTTAATAAAGTCGACTTAAGGGTTAATCCATGTCCGCACTGTGCTTAAGTCGACCTAAGGAGTCGACTTAAGGGTTAGGTCGACCTAACCAGCGGTTCTTACTAAGTCGACTTAAGCTTTCATTAAGTCGACTAAAGGAATTTCTTAAGTTGACTTAATAAAAGCCCAGTGTGGATGGGGAGTAATTTAGGTCGACTTAAGGCTACTTAAGTCGACCTAAATTGCCAGTGTAGACATACCCATTGACTTTAATGTGAACTATTGAGTGTTCAGTATTTCTGAATCAAGCCCCTGCCTGAGTATGGGCACAGGAGCCCACCTCACTGAATTATGAGCAGAGTAAATAAAAATATTTTATCATTTAAAAAAATCTTTACACCATCTGATCCATTAGGAATCCAAAATAGTCACTACTACAGAAATATTGCAAAATTGAGCTTTTTTTATAAGTTACTGTCTCAGCAAGTATTACTCCCTTCAGGCCAGATCCTCAGTTGGTATAAATGTCCATAGCTCTGCTGACTGGAGCTCCACCAGTGTGCACCAGCCGAAGATCTGCTTGGCTGCATCTTTTAAAGACATCAGTTTTGAATTATCACTCCAGTGTGGCTTTGAAAACACTAGCCGTTCAATAAATCACAAGTGAATTACAGATGCCGAGGGCTGTTGAATGTTAAAATGTCTATGTTGCATAAAAACCCAGACACAAGAAAATAAATATTCCATTGAAAATAATAAGCCTGGCACTACACAGGTTACTCTTACCTTTCTCCATGTCTGAGGATAGGATTCTGTCAGGGAGGCCATGGATTCTGCCATTTTCTGGGGATGCCAGGAGCTGTTGGAGTAGTAGGTTCCAGAAGAGCTGACAGGCGGCAGGCAGCAATTCTTGGTAGCCAAACAACTGGCCAGAGATCAGTCCCAGGGGTTCCAGAACAGCTGCCCAGCAGCCAGCCCTGCAGCAGAGCAGCAGTCACTAGAACAGCTGCCATGGTTAGCCTCAAGGCTGCCTGAGTTGCAGCCAGCCCCAGAACACCTGATCAGTGGCCAGCCCCAGGCCTTCCAGAGCAACAGCAGGGGTTGGGTCAGCCTTGGTGGGGCTGGGGCAGCAGCACTTATGCCCTTCCTCAGAAGCAATGGCAGAGTTGGAGCAGGTGCCAGTGTAACCTTCGGATGGGCTAAAATTCATTTAATTGCCCTTCTCCAGTGCCTCACACAAATCAATCCCAATCCCTATGGAGAAAGCAGCTGGAGACCCAGGATCCAGTCTGTATGGGACTCACAGCAAAGATTGCTCAGAGTTATCCTCTCACATTAAAATACTACTAAAAACAAACCATAACAATGAACTTTATTAACTACTAACTAAATGAACCTTATCCTAAGAAAACAAAATACAATTAACCAAGAACAACCCCTACACAAACCCCTGCATGACAGACACCCAAGAGTCCCAAAGTCCAGGTGGAGTTCACCCAACTCTCAGCTACAGTCTTTGTTCGAATGTAGAGGCTTGAGTGGCAAGAAATAGCTGTCCTCTTCCTTCTTTGCAGGAATCTTCTGTAGAATTCCATTCCATTCCAAA
Source organism: Pelusios castaneus (assembly GCA_007922175.1). Taxonomy (NCBI): domain Eukaryota; kingdom Metazoa; phylum Chordata; order Testudines; family Pelomedusidae; genus Pelusios; species Pelusios castaneus. The sequence goes on from ML685797.1 coordinate 6,130,476, forward strand.
AGAAGGCTTTTCCTTCTCCAGTCCTCAGTCCCATATGCATGTCTGCACTATCTGTTGCAGATGACTCCATTAGAGGGAGAAAACATCTTGTTCACCCCTGGCTCAGCTCCTCTCCTGAAAACTGAGCACATGGTCTCTTCTCAAGGCAGCTCCTGCCTGCTGTCTGCGCAGACTGCTGCTCTCATGTGATCTGACTGGCCACACCACATGGCACCAGCAGGGTACCCTGTGGAGCATGCTCAAAAATGCTACCACTCCCTCCTTCCAGAAGTTTCTGGTTGTGGGTAGCTAATCTGCCCAGCAACAGTAATCCACCCTCAGTAGGTCTCTCAAAGAGAGGCATATGGGTTACACCAGCCCCTGTAGCGCTCTGTCATCCCCTCCTTGCCCCCATGGTATTTTTAGTACAGGTCAGGGTCAGTTCGCAGGCTGCTGTGAATTTTTGTTTATTGCCTGCAATCCATCCCTGACTTGTACTAAAAATGCCTGTGACAGAATCTTAGCCATGTGCATAAGAGTATGCTATTGGGAATGATTTGTGGCCACAATTAAGGTCCCTTGCACATCCAACTACCTGATGTGCAGCTGCAGTCCGGTAATTATGTCTATATTACTGACTTGCACCAACAAATAATTACATGTGTAATATTTGTACCCAGAAATCTCAAGCTCAAAAGAGAAGTCATGTCTTAAAAATGTAGCACTAAGAGACATTAAACATATGTAGGTTCCTGAAGATACAGGTATACTGGCATTTTCAGAAAAAGGGCACCTAGGTGCCTAACATTCAGCAAAATCAAACAAGGAGTCCTGTGGCACTTTCAAAGACTAACAGTTTTATTTATCGCATGAGCTTTCATGGGAGAAAATCCCACTTCGTCAGACACTTTGAAGTGTCTGATGAAGCTTTGAAGCATCTGACAAAGTGGGATTTTCTCCCACAAAAGCTTATGTGATAAATAAATGTGTTAGTCTTTTAAAAGTGCCACAGGACTCCTTGTTTGTTTTCTGAACTAGACTAATATGGCTACCCTGTCAATGAAATCAGTAGTAGTTAGATGCCGGATCACTTTTGAATCCCACTAGGTGTCTAGGTGCATCTTTAGGTGTCTGAATAGCTTTTTTTTTTTTTTTTTTTTTTAAAAAGACCCTTAGGCCCACCTCCTCTAAGGTATTTAGGGGGCTAAATCCCAATGAGAATCTGAGCCTAAGTACTAATGTGTGTTTAGGGTGATACAATCTATTTAGCTACTCTAGCTTTTATAGCAATAAATTGTATGCCTATTTAAATCTGTGTGGTCAGGGGTTACTATGGAATTAAAATATGGTCCTGTAGAAACATCTGCATTGCTCAGTATAAGCCTGTAGGTCCCAATGCCGCAACTAAATCTCTGCAAGCACAGGCCTCTCCCTGCATAAATGCATCTGTTGGATCAGGGCTTACACTGTATGAGCAGGAAGTAAGCTACAATGAGTTTTCTCTTAAATATTTATCTCTATAAAACATGCAATGGGACTCAAATAGAAAAAAGTTGCTAAAGCAATTTTGAAACATTTTAAAGAACCTCATTCAAAGTTCTTGAGAATCTGATCCCATATTTTTTTTAAAATATATATTCATATGATACAATTGCAGTACATATGTATAGAAATTTCCCTAGCGGACACACATGTAAAGTAAGTAAATAATTCTATAGGTAAGGATAATTTATGTTCCTGCAGTGGAGTACTGTTAAGAGTTTTTCTGAAAATAGCGCAGGAGTAAGTTGTGTGTTGCATTTAAAACATTTGCAAAACAGCATCTCTTTTTGAAGCTTCTACTTCAGATATGTGTGAGACGTGTGCCAGGAGATAAGACACTCTTTTTGAAGTATGTCAGACTCTAGCTGAGCCTTGCCTAGACTAGCTCACAATAATACACAAAAATAACAAATAATACACACCAAAGCCTGAAAACAGAGATTTGATGCCAGAATTTAGCCCACTGTTTAAAAAGTGTCTTGTATTTCAGCAACCTCTCTCTTGCACATTAGGGGCCATCTCTGTGTTTGACCATTTGGGACTTGTCCAACTGTCATTTGTATTTGGATACATTCATCACTATGTCCCTCATGCTCCAAAACAGGTCTCTGAATGAGGATAAGATGCATATGAACAACAGGCTTCTTTTACACACTTGATGCATTCACCTTGATTTACATTTTCCCTTGCCTTCTGCTGCTTGCATGATTTTAGAACAGAAGTGGTACATTTTATTACACATAAGGAAGAAAAATGGCAAATTTGTACAGTAGAGTACAAGCCATGTGGGATTCATAGGGCATTTGGAGTGAAATTCATCATGTGGCAAGGGTCAACAAAAGGCCATGGTATTGCTAAGAGCTTACAAACACAATAGGTGTGAAATTCACCTTTGTGCAGGGGACCCATGCCAGGTTAGGTATCATATTAGGCCTGTTTAAATATTATTCTGAAGTATTAAACTAGAGCTTATTCTGGCCTCCTGCACAAGGATAAGATTTCCCATGGAAGAATTCCTTGAGTGGTTTGAAAAGGATGTGCAAAAACAGCCATCGCAGTCACTTAAGCCATAACTACACCTGGCATTGATCCTCTGCACCAAGCTGAGTTTCACCCTGAGCATTTGTGCTATTCTGTAGAAACCACACAAAATCCAACAGCACCCTGCAAATTGCATTGTAAAACAATTATAAAAGGACAATAAACAAATGTTGAAAACATCCAGTTTTCAGGAAGATTAGCCAACACACCTCAGTTATCCAAATACCCAAGAGAATGGTAGGATGAATATGCTGCTGTTTGTGTATTGATAATTTATAGCTGTATGCTGAAAACCTGGTCCCACTGAAGTCACTGGGAGTTTTCCAACTGACTCCAATTGGGCCAGGATTTCACTCACATATTTTTGGTCCTTTGGCTATCTGTCATCTTTAGCAGGGTCTGTCTTCAGGCCTCGACACTATCTCCATTTCCCCTTCTCCCCATTTAATCAGACTTCACATTAGAGATTTTTTTCTTAATATCTCTCCTCTATTCAGGAAGCTAGTTTATTAACATAAAGCATCTTCCACTCAGCCTTTCTGACTGGCTCCTGCCTTTGATACTGGATTTTGAGTTCTGCCACTGCTCAGGTTTTCCTCCTCGTTGATTCTTCTTCCTTGCAGACTTCTCTCTCAGGCCTTCCTTCTAAGAGCTCTGGAGATTTATTCAGCCTAGGCCTCCTCCCTCACCCTATCCTGACTTTCTTCCCACTCTTTGATGGACCACTCACACCCTGATCTGTTCTTGGAGTCTGCCCATGCTTGCCCTTGTCTCTCAGCCACCCAAGTTCCTAGTCACATGATCCTTGTACTCTCACTTCCTCGGGCAGCCTAAACAGTCAGCTCACTCTGTGCAAAAGCATATTCCTCCATTAGACACCTACCATGGGTGTTTGGGTTCTCCAATTACACCTATGGAGCAATAAGTAGTGTTCATTTGCAACAGACCATCCTTTTTTATATTTTCTTACTATGTGAACACATTGCCAAATTATGTTCTATGAATAAACCCTACCTGTGAGCATATTATAACAATTATATTCAACAATGAGTTATACATCAGCCGACCTGCTTCCTAATCAGAATGTTGATGATACAGCTGATATGCTATTATCAAAAGTACATCATTTTCCACCTCTCTAGGGAATTCTTCCAGTGTATTTGATCAGTCTACATAATTTGCCAGCTCATAGCAGGCATTTATTTATCTTTAAAGTTGTTTTAACCATAAGAAAAAAGTACTGAATAAAAATGCACCTGGGTACATGTATTTGGATACAGAAAATGGACAGCAGGAGGAATCCAAATTAGCTAAGATGACTATGGAGTAACAGCTGTACACCTTGAAGTAATGTAACTTCAATAACATTTTTAATCACCTGAAAAGATAATTTCTTGTAGTGTAAAATTAACTCCAGTGTGCAGTGCTTACTACACATGATCTATGCACAAATTGAGGTCCTCAAAGCCCTCAAAATGGGACTGAAGTTATATGAAAGCTTTGTGCAGGATCTCTGTACAAGGATGAATTTCATCTAATGAAAAGAACACACACCAAGGTGTGTTTTTTTGTTTTGTTTTTGCTTTAAATAACCACACTTTTCAACTGTGGCAGCCCCTTTGGGCCAAATTGTACTCTCCCTGAAGTTAATGGATTTTGCCATTGAATTCAAGGTTGCTTTAAAAGTTAAACAAATCCCAGACAATTTTGACAGCAGATTAACAGAAAGGACTGAATTCTACTAATGATGTAAGGATAACCGTATTCTGAAAGGCATGAGCTACAAATAATGAGCTCAGCCATACAAATCCACCTTCGAAAGTGTTCCCTTTGACTTGAATAGGTGTTCATGATGAGGAAAGTTTGAAGGATCAAACTTTCCCCCAACAATGAGCTGTTCCATAATAGTCTGGAAATCAAACTAAATTCATTTTTGATAGTTGTTTTTTTTTTTTGCCTAGATAATCTATAAGATTAAAAGATGCAGGGGTGAGGGGCAGAGGGACATCCTCATTTTTCTAGTTTTAAATGGTCTGATTGATATCAAGCAAGTAGAGTGAATTAACCAGCAGCACACAGGGGAATGGGGATAATGTACTGCAATAGCCTTTGATCAGCAATGTCATCTCATTGCACTTGCATTTCATTCTAGTGATTCCTGGGGCATCACAGAAGTTCACCACGTGCAGAGGAGCCTGCCTTATTGTGCCAACACCAGTTTAACATCTCATGGGCACTGACCCCCACACACACTGCTGTTTGGGATGCTATCCGTAGCTTTTACTCACTTACTAGTCATTTGGAGGAAAAACGGCGGCCTGCCACCTTACAGCGCACTATGTTATTGCCTCCCTCAGTGGCACGGGCATTTCTGGAGGTTTACATCCAAATAGTCAAAACTATTATACCTGCAATGAAAATGGGGGGGGAGGAGGAGGAGGGGTGTTTCCCAAAATCAGGACTGGCCCAACCACATAGGTGAACTAGTCGGTCTCCTAGGGTGCCAGGCTTTAAGGGCACCAGATTAGATGGAATAGATTTTTTTTCTCTATTTAAAAATATATATTGTTATCTCTTAAAACCTGGGTGCACAACCTTTTTTGGCCAAGGGCCAAATTGCATTTTCTAAGGCCACAAATGCAATGTGCGGGAGTGGGAAGTCCATGTCACGTGATCCACCCCGCTCGCTCCGCTCCCAGAGGGCCACACAGAGCATACCAGAGGGCCACACAGAGCATCCTCGCGGGCCGTATGTGGCTTGGGGGCTGCAGATTGTGCACCTCTGTCTTAAAACAATGGGGAAGGGGTGCCAAAGTCTTAGTTCGCCTAGGGCACCAAAAAATCTTGGGCTGGCCCTGCCCAAAACACTCCCCACCCTTTGGGTCAGGGGCCCCTTGCTCTGCTAGAGAACCCACTGGGTGACTTGTCCCAGGATTGACCTGGGCCTAGGATGGCTACATCCCAGCAGCAGCCGCAAAATCTAGACCTCTGGGTGCTGCAAGATGCCAGATGGTAGCCAGCGGGGAAGACAAGCGCCTGCCCTGCCCCGATTGGGGGGGAAGAGAGGGAGGGTTCAAACAAGCGGGCCGTCTCGTCCCCCTCCCTCCCGCGCTGGCTTGCTCCGGCTCCCCACTAACTCCGGCTCAGCCGCGCAGGGCAGCGTGGCCGTGCAGCGGCCGAGACTGCTTTGCCCGGCTGCTGCGTTAGTGCGAGAGACTGTGCAGCGTGTGCCGCCGCCGCTGCGACAGGGGAGGACGTGGCTGGGAGCTGAAGGAGGCTCAGTGAGCATGCGCCGCCAGCGCCACTGACTCTCAGCCCAGGTACCCGAGCAAAAAAAAAAAAAAAGAGCCCGCTAGCAATGTATTGCAAGCAGCCGCTGTAGTGTGTGCGGCTCCCCAGCGCCAACAGGTAGGAGGAGAGGGGCTGGGAGTATGGGGGCGCGGAGCTGGTGCAGCTGCAGGGTGTGTGTGTGTGTGTGGGGGGGGGTTCCTCCCCAAAGTGGGCTTTTTAAAAAACTAAACTGCATAATGGAAGTGGCCAGAGACAATGACTCTCCAGCTGGGCTCCTCCTGAGCTCCCCATAGCGGGGGATGCTTCGCAGGCTCGGGGCAAATGGGGCTGCGAGGCACCAGCGCCTGGCAACCCAGATTTTTAGCACATCTCTCCCCCCTGCATTCTTGTGCCTGTATGTGCACGTCTCTCTAGCTGTGTGTAGAGCGGAGCGGGTTAGGGGAGGGGTACAGGGTGGGGGGATTTCGTGGTTTTAAAACGTTCCATGATCTGATCAACCTCTGTTTACACAGCAGTAATCAGGCGCTTTGTGGCTGGTAAGAATGGAAGGATTCTAGGGGAATTCAATGTGAATCTCCTTTGTACACCCGAGGTGTCATGGGAAGCACTTCATGTGAATAACGGAGCAGCCTGTTCTTGCTGTGGATCTTGTCCCTGGCTTTGGAAAAGCAGCAATTTATCAATTTTTTAAAAAAAAATGTTTGTTTTGGGTATGAAATGTATTCAGTGGCAATTCACAGAGAGGATTAGTGTAAATCGTGGAGTCTTAATTAACTAAAGAAAGATCCGGTCAGTCATTATACCTTTATTTAAGCACAGTCAAAGACAGCTCTTCCAAATGGATGAGCATTGTTTCTTGGGTGTGTTTCCCTTTTCTCTCCCTTCAGTGTTTACAATAATCATGGCTTAATAATAATGTTATGTCTTTAAAGATTTGTAATAAAAGGGGGAAGGCAAAGAACAAGAAGAAAAACCACCCCTTAAAGCACAATACTGTTGTCTGTCGAGCATCCGTGTTTATTTCAAAGCCTAAATGATAAAATCATGGTTAACAGGAGGGGAAATAGTGAATACCATTTTCTTTTACAATGTGCATGAGCTAACACTGTGATTAATGTGCTTTGATGAGTTGGGTTAAAAAACATAAATTCTGCAGGGTTTGATCCATATCAAAACAGCAGCTGCCACTGAAACACTGACAGATATGTAGACATAAAATAAATGTAGGTAATGTGTAAATATAAGTGGTCTTTTAGGATTTCTTCTAAAATGCCAATGATTAATTCCTGGAGCTGTGAACTGGGGATCGTTTTATTAATAAAGACTTTGAGGCATGAACTATAATTCTGTATATTCTACCAAATACAAGGTTTATATCAAATATGGTATGTTTGGTCTGTTCAGAAACTGTAAACAAGCCAAATCTATGAAATCCCAAATAAGCCAAAATGTTATACAACAAGAGTGCTGATCATATAAAGAAAAGCCTCGTGGCATATAAAAACAAATAGTACTCAAATTTACAACTTTGTTTGGTCCCCATAAATTAACATCTTTGTTAGCACTCTCTGACATCATTACTTGTTAACTGAAGAACTGATAGCTCAATTTTTTTTCCAGGTATTTTGATGACATGGCAAGACAGAAAGAAGAAAAGAGGATGTACTGTATGACTAGACACAAGATCTGTTCTGTTTGTGGATTACATTTTCAGTAAGATGTATGGATCTATTTTTTCTTTGTTCTTATATATAGATCATAAGACTTGACTGAGGCAATATCCATATCATCCATCCATCTATGGCGAACTACAGCCATGCAGCTGACAACATTTTACAAAATCTCTCTCCTTTAACTGCCTTTCTGAAACTGACTTCCCTGGGTTTCATAATAGGAGTCAGTGTGGTGGGTAACCTTCTGATCTCCATTTTGCTAGTCAAAGATAAGACCTTGCATAGAGCTCCTTACTACTTCCTGTTGGATCTTTGCTGCTCAGACATCCTCAGATCTGCAATTTGTTTCCCATTTGTTTTCACTTCTGTAAAAAATGGCTCTACTTGGACGTATGGGACTCTTACTTGCAAAGTGATTGCCTTTTTGGGGGTTTTGTCTTGCTTCCACACTGCTTTCATGCTGTTCTGCATAAGCATCACCAGGTACCTAGCTATTGCCCACCACCGGTTTTATACAAAAAGGCTGACCTTCTGGACTTGTTTGGCTGTTATCTGTATGGTGTGGACCCTCTCTGTAGCCATGGCTTTCCCCCCAGTTTTAGATGTGGGCACCTACTCTTTCATTAGGGAGGAAGACCAATGCACCTTTCAGCATCGTTCTTTCAGGGCCAATGATTCTTTGGGATTTATGCTGCTTCTTGCCCTTATACTCCTAGCCACGCAGCTTGTCTACCTCAAGCTGATCTTTTTCGTTCACGATCGCAGGAAAATGAAGCCAGTCCAGTTTGTTGCCGCGGTGAGCCAGAACTGGACTTTTCATGGCCCTGGAGCCAGTGGTCAAGCAGCAGCTAATTGGCTGGCTGGATTTGGAAGGGGTCCCACCCCACCAACCTTGCTGGGAATCAGGCAAAATGCAAATACCACAGGCAGGAGAAGGCTTCTGGTCTTAGATGAGTTCAAAATGGAAAAGCGAATCAGCAGAATGTTCTACATTATGACGTTCCTCTTTCTGACCTTGTGGGGTCCATATTTGGTAGCCTGTTACTGGAGAGTTTTTGCAAGAGGGCCTGTAGTACCAGGGGGTTTTCTAACAGCCGCTGTCTGGATGAGTTTTGCCCAGGCTGGAATCAATCCATTTGTCTGCATTTTCTCCAACAGGGAGCTGAGGCGCTGTTTCAGCACAACCCTTCTTTACTGCAGAAAATCCAGGTTACCAAGGGAACCTTACTGTGTTATATGAGGGAGCATCTGTAAATCTTTAGCCTTGTGAAACACTACCCTTTCTCTGCTAAGCAATTGTGGCCTGTAGCCATGTCTTGAGAAGAAAATCAAGAATGGGAGGTCAGCATCTGTAAGGATTTGGGCAACATTCTGCAGTTTTTGCAATAGCTCACCTATAATCCTATTTTAAACCTAAAAGTGTTCCTGCTGACCACCGGTGAAGGTTTGTAATTAAGAACAAAGGACTGAACCACTGCCCTGAATTCCTTTATGTGGTTGAAATCTAGATAATGAAAGTAGCAGATGCTAAGTATCAGTGCTAAATGCTATGTATATCACTACAAAAAATAAGACCATCCAAATGATTAGCATTGGACATCTTAATAAATTAAGTTGATATGAGGTTAATGTGTTGATAAAACTAATTTTAGACATCTGAAGACATTTAAAACATTTCATACAGTTATTGTTTTGCAAAGACTGAAAATTGGGGACTCAAGTACTGTCTGATTAAAGATGTGCCATGCATTATTGGATTATCACAATGACAAATCTGTTTGCCTTGTGAGTAAGTTTTTGGGGAACATTCCAAAGCAGTATTTTTGTTCAAATTAGACTTTACTCTTTTTTTTTCCCAAATATATTACTCTTTCTAAATACCATTTCTTTTAACAGTGAAATTACTAGCATTCAACTGTATTCTGTGGTTTTTTGCTAATTTGGTATAAAGTTTATTGGATTCTTATTTCTATTTTTAAATAGCTAGATATCGGTCTGTTAGGCAACGTTAACGGTAATATTCAGTCATAATTGAACAATCATAATTATACAGAATAAACACATGTTGCCTTAAAGGGTTATCTAGTATCTTCCATTTTGTTTAGCAATGAAGCAAATAAGCGAGGAAAATTGAATCAGTAACTCAGTCATTTGGGAGTGCATGAAAGATCACATAATCCTCTCTTTCCTTTTTACTGCCATGGTTCCCAAAATCAGTATGCACATCACTGGGATTATATGATTTTTTTCTAGGTGTGCTGCCCATTCCAGTTTGTTCTGAGAAACACAGGCAGTTGATGTATGTTTATATTTTAAGACAGCTGTCATAGGGAGACCGCAGCCTTGGTATGATATCTCGCACAATTTGTGAAGCATTTATTCTACTGAAGGCACAGTCTTGTTTATACTTTCTGCACATTTTGGTGTATTGGTTGTTTTAAATTATTTAAGTTTTAACTTGTGGAAGCATATAATATGATTTCTAGTATTTTAGAAAAACATTAGAGTCTGTGAGTCTTTCCTTCTTTAAGGTACAGATGTGTGGATTTCAATATAAAGTTGCATTTGCCAAAATTTACCTGTGTAGCCTGTTAATTTTCTTGGAATAAAATTTTACATTTTTTCCAGTTATACAATTAACCTTAATGATTTTGTCTAGTGAGCTAGCATGAGAATTGAGAATGTAGCCATTATGGATTATTATTCTTTGAAGTCACTGTATTCCCAAGCTGTAAATGCATGAATGATGGGGACCACAGGATTGATAAATGATATTATCTCCAATAGCACTGTTGTGTAGTTTATCATAATTACCCCTCTATCTAGTCTAAGATGTCAGTTATGTTTAAAGATACAATACAGTATTTAGACATAAACTTCACAGTTTAATTTTGTTAAGTGTGTATATTTGAAGCACAACATCGTGAGTGTCAGACATAAAGAATATTGGTTTTCTTAATGTTTGAAAGAAAAGACTAGTGGTCTTAATTAAATATCGGTGTACTCTGTCATTGTAGTTTTATGACCAGCTGGTTAATCTAAATATATGCAAGCAGCAGTCAGTAACTAAAATGTTTAAATTTATATGATAACATCATACAGTGTGTGTGCCGCAGAGTTGTGTCTACTATATGTGATCGGACAACTTGATCACAGATCTAGTGAGCAATCTGTTTGTTTGACCTCATTTACACTTTATGCCAAGGTTGATTGTTTGAGAGGCATGGATTAATATACTGACTTGGTGCACTAATATTTCAGATCATAATTTTAAAAAGGACCAAGAAACATCTAGCAAAAAGGCTTTTTTAGTACACTGAAAAAGGCTTTGAAATTAATATAGTTAAAAAATGACCTTAGACAGCAAAATGGAATAAACAGTAAATTATATGTTGAGAAAAATACTAGAAGTTGTCTCAGTTAAGTTTACTAAAAAGCTGATTGGCAATAATAACTTCAGTCTAATTTCTGTAAAACGGTTGCCTTTACAAGGAACATTGATATTACATATGGTAATAAAGAAGTACATATACATAGAGCTGTAAATAAAATTAAAGTAGTCTAGTGGGTTCTGAAGGTTAGCCAGATAGTTTTCAGGTAAGATACTTACATAAATTGCAGAATCAGGGCTTGGGCCTGTCTCCTAATAAAGTCAGTTGATATTTTCCCATTAAGTTAATTTGGTAGCAGAAACAGGCCCCCAAAATTCTATAAAGCTCTGATTCTAAAATACTAAGAAAGCTGTATTTATGCAGGAAAAAAACAAACAAAGTATTTCCCTGGAAATTTAGCAAGCAGTAAAGGAGGTAAATTCAAATAATAAGCAATGAACAAGTTTGAAAACAATTTTTTGCTGAATATTTTTCTTTTTAACATTAACATGCTTTTGTATATAGTTTGATACAATTCTTTTCACTTTAACTAACTAAAAACACACAATTGTATTATTACTCCACAAGAAGCCAGAAGTATTTTTCAATTTATAATAGTAATAGCTCATATGACAGAAGTACTTTCATTCTGTCCCATTATAAAAGAACAAAGGGACAGTCAGTGAAATTAAAAGGCAACACATTAAGTTATATTTTATGCGAAATATAATTGCCCCATGGAACTCATTAGCATGGGATGCTATTGAGGCCAATATCTTAAGTAAGATTCCTATGAAGATTATATGCTTACATGAATTAAAATAGCATTTGCGGTTATTTTAACTGTTGTCATTTTGATCCTAGTTACTGTATCAACCTCATGCATCAAGTTGGGCCAAAAAAGTCTCTCCATGTTACTGCACAATTGTTTCTATTCAGTATGGGGACTTTTTTACTTCCGTCTGGGATTCAGTGTTTAGGCCACTGCCAGAGCCAGGATAGTAGATCAGCAGGGTTAGCGGTCTATTCTGGTATAATATTTATTATCATCCCATTGTACATCTGCATTTACATTTTATTCTCACATATTTAATTTATAGCTAGTAATTTTAATTTTAATCTTGCTGATGAGATAGCAGAGGAAATGAGCAGGAACTGACCCCTTCAAGCAAAGTATCTCCAGCCCCACTTCCTTCCTTCCGCTTGTTGCCTCTCTGGCCCCCTGGCAGCCTCCCTATTGACTCCTTTTCCAGCTGCACTATTTCATTTCCTTAGTCTCTTTCTAATCCCATTCCTGTGCTCTTTTAGGAGCATCCCACACAGTCCTTCCTTCCACCTACCCCCTTACAAGTAAGAGATTCACTTGCTGTAGCAACACACCCAATCTATATGGATTCCCCTCCTGAAGAAACTAGAAAGCAGCTATTGCTAGTAGCTTTCAGAGCTGTTATTACCCATTTCCTGACTAACAGGATCTGGTCCCTATGCCACCGGGCCTCAGCCAGGAAGTAAATGAAATGTGGGAAAAGGTCAAAAATAAAATAATAATGTTTTTCTCCCAAGTAAAGTCATAATTGCTCGCCTGCCCAGGAGCCATTGGATTTTGTGAAGTCTTTGTTTAAAAACAGTACTAACCACATGTTAAATGGATAAAGCATCCAGCTAGCAAATTAAAGCAACATTTTGTACAACTACAAAATATTGTTAAGAAGCAATTTTCAATCAATCTTTTGATCTGGAAGGCATAGGAGACCAGTGTGTTTTTCCCCTTTTAAGTGTGTTGTTTTTCTTCACTTTCATTGTCTTTGCTCTGCCTTTTGTGCATGAGAACATTTACTTTTATTAATGTAAGTCCAGTGCTTGATCACCATGTTATTCCTGATGGGTAAAGAAGCTAGTTGGAGGACTTTTGAAAAAGTGGATTAGAATGTGTATTTTAACTAGAACATTTTTTTTTATAAATGTTGAATAAAAGTTGTGGGTCATCTACCATTAAATAGTTATACAATTTTACATGCCATATATTGAACTTCCTTCTAAATTATATTCCTTGTCTACACTTGCAAGTTAGGTCGACTTAAGGAGGCTTAAGTCGACCTAACTTAGTCCCTGTCCACACCAGGCTTTCATTAAGTCGACATAAGAAATTCCTAGCCCTTAGGTCGACTCCTTAGGTCAACCTAAGCATAGTGTGGATGCTTAAATCCACTTTATTAGGTCGACTTAAGGGCAGTTAGGTCGATTTACTAAGTCCCTATTCAGGGAAACCACTTTGTTAAATCAACTTAATAAGGTCGACTTTAGGTCAACTTAAAGTCAACCTTATTAGGTTGACTTTTTGTAGTGTAGACATAGCCCTTGAGAATTATTGAAATGCATATTGCAGTACTACCTCTAACTGACTTTTCAGAGGAAGAGGGTGAACGTTCATGCTAAGATTTGTTCTCCATAATAAAAAGTCAGTATAAAATTCTTTCCAATATATTATTGAAGTGACTTTCAATGAGAAGAGTTCAGTAGGCCCAATGTAATGAGTCAGGGTCATAAATTGACCTCCACTGATGGGGTGATATGGCACTGTGTAATGCATATCCCAGCCCTAAATCAAATAGTTTGTTATAATATACAGTGATTTCCTGGAATGATATGGAAGTATCTTATATGCTTTATAACCAAAGAAAGGGAGCTTCTAGGTCACAGAGAGTCTTTGGCTAGCTAACATGGAGAAACCATGTGCATGTTAACGATTGCCTCATGATGCATAGCAAAGTTCTTTCTTTTTCTTGGTTAGCAAAAGAAGTGATACACTAAATAACTTGGATCTTTATTTTCTAAGCAGGAAGCATAGCCTTAAAGTAAAATCAATATTTCACCTTTTGAAATTAAATATATCTGGTTATTCGTGTAATGCATACAATTGAGATACACTTACTACTAACAAGAACAATATTGATTTTCAAAAGTTACTAGTCTAGTGGTTTTGGGTGCCTGACATGAGATGCCTTAAAAGAGCCTTGTTTTTAGAGGATGGGTAGAGTCTAATCCAAATCTACTGAAGTCAAAACCTGTACAAATATTAGTCAATCTTCTTTCTCAAGAGGTTGTTCCAAAGTATCTCCAAATGACCTGAGTGAACTTCTGCCCCCCTTTTGTTAAGCAACCAAATCTTGTTGATCCCTTCATTGGTTGCTTAAAACAATCTAAAAATCCTGAGCATAAAATCAGATATTCAATGTTGCTCTATTTTGTCACCATTCTGTTGCATTGGTATATTTATAAGCTAAATCAGACAGCAAAGATTATGGCTGAAGAGTGGAGTAAACCACTGATGATATAAAAACATATGCTTCATGCAGTCTCACGCTCCTCGATTCCTCTCGCATTCTAAATGAATGTCAAAGTTACACATTTATAATCTCTATATTTAAGCAGAATTCCTACTGAAGTGATCACAGCTTTGTTTCAAAGAGAAATGCAGGTTTAGGCTTTGAAAACATATTAAAAATAGTCAGGAAGGGCATAATGCACAAGCTCAGGTTCCCATAGCAATGAAAATATGTTAACTCAGTCCCATTACACATTCTGTACATTAAACAATGCATGGAACAGCCTAGCAATCCCAACTATCATGTACCTGCATGTATGTGCAGTGTGGGAACTTAACATTGTTAAGAGAACCTGGTGTATTCTCGGACTCTTTATTTTGACCTTGCAGATTCAGGGCTTGCTAGTTTGAATAGTCCCATGGAAGTCAAAGAGGATTGCTTCCAACAGAAAGCACTACATTAGGGAGTGTTAGCAGGTCAGGCCCTTGAAGTGGACATTAATTGAGGCTGCTGTGGCTGCATTACCAGAGGGGGAAAGAGATCAAGGAAAATTTCACTTCTGTCCCCTGTGCATGGGCTAGCTATGATCCCAATCCTTGTGCTTCCATGAAGAAACTCATTCCTATGCAGCAGGCCAGCACAAAGCCTGTGCCCCCACGTAAACCCTATTTTGAGGGATTTCTGAAGTACTGAAGGGCTGGTCTATACTGTCATGCAGTTTTGACGACAATCAAAGGCAGATATGCAAAGTACATACCTTGTGTATCTCTCTTCGATTGCCTACCTTCTACTTATCACATGCTCTTCAGTAGCCTGAACTGGAGGCAAACCCCTTCCCTCTGTTTCAGGGCTACTCTTTCTGTGGGGTTGGTCTTTCAGCGTCGGCTTCCTGATTAGCTGAGCAGGTCTTCACAGACCCAATCAGTCAATGAGGAGATCGAACTGACAGCAGCAAATTCGCCGCCATCAGTAAAGACAAGCCCAACACCTGATGTTAATTCTCTGTGTAGGGGTGAATACTAATTTCCCACAAAGCAACATCAGCTCTTCCCACCACCAGTCCTCTTCCTTTTAGAAGGGGAAAATTATCTCAGCTAATGATGATATGCTCAGCTCTCAGTTGAAAAGTTTTAAGAATGGGGGCTTTGGGTGCTACTCTATACTTGAAAGTGCTAGAAGAGACTGCCATCTTCACCCCCCCTCCCCATCTTCCCTTCCCCCACTCTACCCAGCCCAGCGCCACCTGAGCAGCAACAATATATAGATTTCTGCTTTTACATTTAATCTCTTTTGCAGATGTGTCAGAGAGAGATGGGTGGCCTTTTTGGTTTGGTTTGTTTTTATAAAGAGTAAAAATACCTGTAGCTAGGGCACGGACTCTGGGGACATGCAATGGTGTATGCATGTGCACATTTCCATAACCTTCTGTTCTCTTATGCTATGTCTACACTTACTAAAATTAGTTCAAATTAGTTAGTTCGAACTAACTAATTAGAAATAATTTTAGTTAGTTCGAATGAACCTAATTCAAACTAGAAAAAATTAACGATCTCCATTGATTTCAATGGGCTGGTTAGTTCGAACTAAGAAATTAGTTCGAACTAACATGGCCACATTGGTTAATTCAAACTAACTAGTTCGAATTAACCCTTACTTCTAATACCCTATTCGAAGTTATTAGTTCGAATTAAGGAAACCCTTAATTCGAACTAATTAAAGCCTAGTATAGCCATGGCTTTTGTTAATTCAAATTAAGCTTCCTTAATTCAAACTAACTTGCCAGTGTGGACGTAGCCTTACATACACATAGGCCCTACTTCTGAAACAATGCTATTGTGCATTTCCTGACCTCGCAGGGCATCTTCTGTGAGAGTCCCTCAGCTTTGAAACTCATTCCCTCTTAGGCCAAAACATTTGTTGTTGGTTGATCTTCAAGATATGTAGCAAGGCTCATTTGCTTCCTTGATCAGGAAAACTCTGGTAGGAGAGTATAAAGATTGGACTCAGCTGGTTGGGTTTTTTTATGCTAATTAACCAATGGGGCACCCAGAATAGTCTGTATGACTAACTGTAATTTAATAATAGGTCAAAGGACACATAGAGCAGAGGACAGTGCTCCTTTTAATGAAATGAGTGTATACTTTGAAAGTAAACACAAAAAAATAAATAAAATTCCATAAGTTTTCAGCTAACGTACTCTGACATTAGATTAACACGGCTACCCCTTTGGAATCTGACGTAACTGTAGCACCATGGGCATAACATAACCACCAACCTAATAAAATAAAGTTTTACTGAGCATGTAATTGCTTGTAACTTTGATTCCAATTCTGTATTTGCTACCCAGGCAAAATTCCCACTAACCTCAGTGGAAATTTTGCCTCAGTAACAAATGCAAGATATTTGTTATTTCAGTTTAGTTGAGATCAAGCATGGAAGGTTTGAGCCCAGAAGGAAGACATATTATGAGCAACTAAAAACAATAGTAATGAAAAGTAAGGGGTACCCTTACCGGTAGCTCTCTCGTGTCTATTTTGTGTTACTTTGGGACTCAAGTTGTACACCCCCACTATTCCCCTGCAAAGGTGCCTAAATGGGTGTAAGGGGGCTTGCATTGCCAGAAGCTGTGGGTAGAGGGTGGGGAATCTTACCATATACCTGCTTTTACCCCTCCTGCACAGGTGTGTGGGGAGTGGCCGTAGCAAAGGGGGAAGCAGAAATTGCACTCTGCTTCCTGCCCTGTTCCTTGCTAAGTCATGCCATCTGAGGACTTACTGCAAATGCGTCATTAGGTCACAATGCAGCTTTTTCAAATGGCATTTTTGAAAGATTTCCTAGAAAATGTTTTTGCGTAAGCAGTTCTATATCGCGTTTCAGTGAATTGTTTCCAGTTTTATTAAGGAAATTGAAAAGTGTGATAAATAAAATGGGTGAAATCCATCCCTTCCTACACCAAGCCTCAGCCGTTGTGTAAGGAACTTCCGGGGGTTGAAAAATAGAATCCACCCTTCCCTGCAGCAGGGGCGTAACTATGGGTGGACTCAGGTGGGCATGTGCCCTCCCAGTTGGCCAGCAGGCACACCCATCCACCGCAACACCGAGCTTGCCGCCCTTGCAGCGGGCAGCAGCAAGCCTCAGCAATGGGCAGATGGGCGGGGGTGGCTGCTCCTCTGCCTGCAGCTCTGGTCCCATGGCAGGGGCTGGGCTGCCTATCCCCCTCGCTCCTCCTCCTGACATTCCAGGTGCTAGGCAATTGGAGCATCGGCAGGAAGCTTCCAGTCATGTGACTGGAAGTAGGACTGGGCCCACCCTAAAGAGTAAGAGGGCCAGCCAGAAAGCAGAGCATGAATGGCAGTTGCTTAGTTCGAGCTAAATTTTGTTAGTTCGAATTAAGTTAACTAATTTTAGTTAGTTCGAATTAACTTAATTCGAACTAATTTTAGTAAGTGTAGACATAGCCAGAGTGTCTAGAATGGGGTATTACTATGGGATATTATTGTTAACAGATTATAATGAAGAAGTATAAATTACATAAATGCAGTATCACTGCTTAGTTACACAGTTGTGTTAAAAGTCAGTTGTTACGACCTCATTGAAATTCTTAGCAAAACTCCCATTGATTTCAAAGGTACCAGGATTTCACCCATTTAGTCTGACTTTTAAAGATGCTGAGTGTTGGCTTCAGTTACAGTTGTCATGCCCAGCACATCTGCAAATGTTGTCTCTAGGGCCCAATCCAGCCTTCATGGAATTCCATCAGTCTTATCTATCTCTGTTCAAATGGTGTCTGAGTTCCTATTATTATGATTTATTTGTAATACCATCAAGCCTAGGGGATGTCTGCTTCAAAAAGTTTACAGTCTAATAAGACATGAGACAATACATGGATGCAGAAAGGTACACAGTGGAGTACAAGGAAAGAGAGGCAATATGGCTCAGCATGATAGGCAGTGTTCTCAACACACCAGCAGCCTAGGCATTGTCAAGGTCTTTTGTAGGCCTCCTGGCAAAGGAGGTTTTTAAGGAGGGTTCTGAAGGTGCATAATAAGGCTCCTTACAGGCACAAGGGGCAACATGGAAAAAAGCAAATGTTCTTGCTTGAAAATATAACCAGTGGGTAATGGAGGTTGGCATCATGGGCCAACAAGAGGCAGGAGTCGACATCTCAGAGCGTAGGGATGTGCTGTGAAGATCTTTGACAATGAAGAAAGCAGCTTATGTTGGATGCAATAGAGAAGGGAGAGCCAGTGGCAGAATGTGGGGAGGGGAGCTGATGGATGATGTTGACAGAGACCAGGTGATGGTTGGAGACATAAGAGAGAAAGAGTAGTGCTCAGTGAAGACCAAGTCAGGTGGTCTTTTGGTGGGTGGGAGAGTTGCACCAGACCTGCAGGTTGAATGAAGCGGTGAGGGTGATGAAGGGTGAAGCAGAAGGTGCAGCTAACAGGTCAGAGGGGTTATCAACATGGAAGTTGAAATCACCAGGGATTAATATGGGAAATTGTGAGGAGAGGAAAAGAGAAACCCAGGATTCAGCGTCAGAGAGGCAGGCTGATGAGGAGGAGTTCTGTGGATGGTAGTTGCTTGTAATATGGACAGATTGAAGAGAGGAGAAGAAGATGCAGTGTTTTTCAAAAGAAGAGAAAGTGTAGGAAGGGAGAAGAAGAAGGGTTGGGGAACCATCAGAAATGGGAGAGGAAATGCCCAGTACCTCCACTATCGACTGGGAAGTGTGAGAGAAGGAGAGGCCTCCATAAGAGAGGGCCACTGCAGAAGCAGTGTTGAACAAAGGAATCAAGATCTCTGGAAGAGCCAGGAAATGTGGGGAGAGAGATATGAAGAGGTTGTGGCTGACTGAAATGTTCTTAGATATGGAGTGAACATTTCAGAGACAGCAGGAGAAGTAGAGGAAGGAAGGCGGGGGATGGGCATGACATTAGGAATTGTGGCCCTAGAGCTGCTGAGGGAGACAGGTATGAGCAGTGAGGATGGAGGAAGGAAGAGGATGCAAGTCTAAGATTTGGATTTGTCCTGGTAGGAGCAGCAGGGAGATCAGGACAGAGAGGGGAAGAGAAACTAGTAGAGATGGTGGTAACTGTAGAGAGATGAGAGTAACCAGAAAGGAGCCAATGGAAGAAGGGAGATCAGGGAGGAGGAGAAGAACTGGTTCTGTGATGCAGCCAAAGAGTATGTTGAGAGCCATTGGAGAGGGGCAGGTGGCCAAGACTGGAAAAAGAAAATCAGCCATTTTTGAAAAATGCTGGGGCTGGAGAGGCTGGGAACGACACAGACAGAAGTGGCTCCTTAGTGCTTATAGTAGTTCCCCTTGCCAGGCAGCTAGACTATGTTGCCTCAGGAAGGGAGAAGAAGGTGGCGGGGAGGGATGGGGAGGAAGGAAGGAAGGAAGGGAGGGAACTCCTCTAATTGCTGGGCAGGTGGGAGACTCCAGGGCTATGTCTACTCTTGTTAAGTTGGCTCCATTAAGTCGACTTAACAAGGTCGACTTTATGTCGACTTAAAGATGACCTTATTAAGTCAACTTAACAGAGCATCTACACTTAGGGTATGTCTACATTTGCAACTTAGGTAGACTTAAGGAGGCTTAAGTCGACCTACAGAACACTGTGCCCACACCTGGCTTTCATTAACTCGACTTAAGCACTTCCTTAAGTCAACTTAATAACTTCCCCTCTTTAGGTCAACTTAATGCTTAAGTCGACCTGTTAAGTCAACCTAAAGCCGGTGTGGACGCCCTAGGTCGACCTAATTGGCTAAGTCAACCTAGGGCTGGGGAGAAGAGATCCGGGGCTCAGGGGAGCCATGGCTCCCCCGCTCCGCAACTCTCCATCGACCTAGACCTGCGTGTGTGGACACAGGCAGTTGACTTAAGTTTCAGGTGTAGACTCTCTAAGTCGATTTAACAAGGTCGACTTTCTTAAGTCAACCTTGTTAAGTTGACTTAACAGAGCCTGTAGTGTAGACATACCCGTCTACACTGGCTTTAAGTTGACTTAAGTCGACTTAATAAGGTCGACTTAAGCCTTAAGTTGACCTTTAGAGGTGGTGTTATTAAGTCGACTTACGGAAGCTCTTAAGTCAACTTAACAAGTGCCCAGCGTGGACGCAGGGTTCTGTAGGTTGACTTTAGCGTCCTTCGGTCGACCTAAGGTGCCAGTGTAGATGCACCCCAGGATAGTAGCAGCTTGACAGCACTTGCAGCTGCTCCCTCTACTAGTCCTATATCTGACATCAGGAGTTTGGGGGATTCAAGGAAGACAGGACTGGACCCATCACTTACTTTCTCTTTTTTACAGTTATTATAGCAGAGAATTATATTTCTTTTCTTGCTTTTTGATGTAGTATGACCACTAGTCTACCAACAAACTACATTTCTTGGTAGGTGTTCCCATATATTTAGAAGGAGATGGCCCTGTAATTTTGATACATTTCAAAGTGAATGATAGGTTTTGAGGACAGTGAAAGTGCTATGTATTTTTGGTGCCATTTGAAATCCCCCCAGCGTTATATTATCATTATTTCAAATAACAGCAGCAGTAGCATGGCCAGTGAACTGACCATTGGGATGGAAGCCGATGATTCCTGGGCTCTGATTGCAGCTTTGCTACTGACCTAATTTCTCATCTGAACTTGGACACATCACTTAGGCCATTTTTGCAGCTGTTCAACTCATTTTAGAGACATCAGCTTCTGGGTTCCAAACTGGAGACATGCAGAGCCCAATTCACAGGAGAGGTGAGCACCCATAACTCCTGGTTAAGATAATGGATCTGAAAGTGCCCATCATTAGGGCTGGTTAAAAATCTTCTGTTGCAATTATTTTTCAAAGTCTGTTCTTCATGGAAAATTTCAACTTTTCTAAAGAAGAAAAGCCCTATTTTCCAATTAGCTCTGCTCATCACCTCTGAAAACTCAGGATCCCATGGGTACTTCAAGTTGGGCATCCAAAAAATGAGTGGACCCATTTTTAATGTATCTCAGTTTGCCCAATCTGTAAAATTGGGATATTAAAACTTTCTTACATGGGTGATGTGAGAATTCATTAGCTAATGTCTATAAAATTTTGAAAATAAAAAGTGCTTAATACTATTAACATTATTCTGAAATATAGATGATTTGGGATGTTCTAATAGTCCCATCCTGTATTGGGGTTTGTCAGCAAAATATGACAGCAATTTCATTAAGGTTGTCAAAGAATTGAAATGTATGTGCTGCTCACTCATGTGTCATGCCATAACTGAACAACAAACAGTTGAATTCCTGGCCACTGGGATACTATAGGCTTTTGCTATTAGGAAAAAAAACATATTTGCATAAGCAAACACTCTTGGAGTAAAAGAACAGTTAAAAAGCACTTCTGAGAGCTAACAAATCTTGACAGTACTGATCCATGGTAAAATGCCCCAATTTAAAAATATCTCACAAAAAATAAAAAATAATACCTCAGTACCACCACAGATTTTTCAGTACAATTAACAAAGCTTTTCTCTGGCCTGCAAAATGTGGCAGCAGCAGAAGTGGCTGAAATAACAACATTCCCTCCATCAAAATGAGCCACTTCTGAGGGCTGAATAAATAATCTGCATGATTTTAAATATTAAAATTCTTTCAGGCTTTCAGATGTGCTTGCAAAAATGCAAGCTGGCAGTTACACATAGTTTAGGCAAAGTCATCTGGACAATTCCATACCAGGGCTACATCAAAAATTGTTATAAATAAATGCAAGTATCATTACCTGTTTTTTTTTAATTATATTTCCTTCACCCAGGCAGCAATAGTCCCAGAATTTAAAACGATTTGAGCAGCATTTAACATCTTACTGTTTGAAGCAAGATCATCACAGCACTTGGGGAGGAGCCAGACTTGCAAAAACGATGTAGATTTTTGTAGATAAAGGACCAAATGCCATTACTTAGTTCTGAGTCTACCTTTACTCCTGGCCATCTCTGAGATCTTTGCCTCAGTAAGGTTTGAGGGAAGTCTGAGTGGAGGCTGAACAATCATTCTTCCTTTGCATGGACCTGAAACCCTCTGGGCAGCCAGAGGGGAGTGAATCATCTGACCTGGCAGCAACTGTCCCCTTCTGCCCTGAAGGGAGAACCCTCTCAGGTCATAGGTTCTTGATGTGGGCGGGAAGAGGACCAGTAGCAGAGCCCAACAATGAGAAAACTCTGACTAGACAGTAATGCAGTCCTTAACTGTACTATCTTTCCTGCAGCGGAAGCCTCTGCATGTAATGAAAAAACTCTCATTGGGGATCAAGGGGCAGAGGGCGTATTTTGGAGACAGCAAGTGGGAAGACACCTGGTACTGAGAGCCTTGCCAGGAAGCAGAAGAAAACTCCAAGGGACCACAGAGCTGGTGTGGCTGAGCCTATCTCCAGTGGATCTTCAAGAGCCAAGTGCATTTTAGAGGTTCCACAAAATTTGGGGCCTGGACCTACAACTTCTTGCAGCCTCCAGTGAAAGAATTTGAATGAAATTCTGTCCAAATGAGCTTGCAGTACTTTGCTGCCCTTGTGCCTCCTCTCAAAGATCTTACCACAAAAGGACTTCAAGGTTTGGCCAATAGGGACTCTTATGTCTGTAAGAGTTTCCAGGTTTGGTCCTTAGTCCGAGTGATATACTAGATTCACTCCAGTGGTTCTGGCAGTGCATGCCACAAAACCAAGGTTTAGTTCACGTGCACCAGTGTATGCACCAGGACTGTGGGTTCAATGGCATGAGCTGACCACAACCCCCATTGCTGCAGAGGAGCTAGTGTGGCTGGCACATCCCCCACAGTGGCAGAGCCAGCCCGCAAGGGTGAGGGACCATGTTTGAGGGAGATATGTGATTCAGTGCTCTCCTGTACAGCTTTGCCAACCTGCTCTTACAGAACCTAAGTTCAAGCTGAAAGCAACCTTATTCTGCTAGAACTCCCAAAGAGGAAGGGCACATTGCCTCCTGGCAAAGGGATGAGCTCCTTCTTCTCTGCCCCCCATGCCACAGAAGCAGGGAGATCAATATTGCACTCCATTAATCCTGCAAGGTGAATCTGGCATATTTTATCCTAAGTGGGGAATTTCTTTACTGGATTTTTTATTTTAAAAAACATCCATTTAAACAACCTCTTTGGCTTCTGACAAACCTTGAAACTCATCTTATGTGCATGAGCAAGTCAATGTGTTTGTTGCAAAGATCCAGTCATGAAATGCATGTAACCAAGGCCATTACGGAATTAAGACTTAGGGCCATTTGAGCAGGTCTGCATATGAATGAATAGCATTCATCCTCCCGATGCCCAAAAGATGGCAAATCCCAAAGCACCATAGCTTTCAGCACAACACTGCCCTCCAGAGCAGTGTGAGTCACTCTCCTCACATTGCTAACAAAGGAAATAAAGAGTGGAAAATACAAACAGAAGGCTTTGATACCTGCTGTCAGAATGAACAGCACAGAAAGACAAGTAATGCAAACAAATAGTGCAGAAGCTCTGACAATATAAAGACATCCCTCCAAACCTCACATACTGACACATGCACTTCAGCATGGTGTGAGGAGCAGCATGAAGTTGGGCATGTTGAATGTTGTTGGAGAGAAGAACCTCTAGCAGCATCATAGACTCATAGAATCTTAGGGTTGGAAGGGACCTCATGAGGTCATCTAGTCCAACCCCCTGCTAAAAGCAGGACCACTCCCACTAAATCATCCTAGCCAGGGCGTTGTCTAACCGGATCTTAAATATCTCCAAAGATAGAGATTCCACCACCTCCCTAGGTAACCCATTCCAATGCTTCACCACCCTCCTAGTGAGAAAGCTTTTCCTAATATCCAACCTTGACCTCCCCACCTGTAACTTGAAACCATTGCTCCTTGTTCTGTCCTCTGTTACCCTCGAGAACAGCCTAGCTCCCTCCTCTTTGGAGCACCCCTTCAAGTAGTTGAAGGTTGCTATCAAATCTCCCCTCAGTCTTCTCTTCTGTAGACTAAATAAGCCTAGATCCTTCAGTCTTTCCTCATAAGTCATGTGCCCCAGCCCCCTAATCATTTTCGTTGCCCTCCACTGGACTCTTTCTAATTTGTTCACATCCTGTCTGTAGTGGGGAGCCCAAAACTGGACACAATATTCCAGATATGGCCTCACCAGTGCTGAAGTGAAGGGAATAATCACATCCCTTGATCTGCTGGCAACACTCCTATTGATGCAGCCCAATATGCCATTGGCCTTTTTGGCAACAAGGGCACACTGTTGGCTCATATCCAGCTTCCCGTGTACCATAACCCCCAGGTCCTTTTCTACAGTGCTGCTACTTAGCCGATCGGTCCCCAGCCTTTAGCAGTGCATGGGATTTTTCCGTCCTAAGTGCAGGACTTTGCACTTGTCCTTATTGAACATCATGAGATTGTTTTTTAATTTGGCGTAAAGGTTTTTTTGGCAGATGACTAACACATCTAAATCAAAACCCAATCAGAAAACAAAATTGTTCTCCCAAGCCCATTTTAGATACGAGCCCTTTTACAGCCATGTATCCCTTCACAGTTTGATAGTGTCTGTGTCAACTCAAAGATGCTGTTACCTTGTGCCAGCGAGAGCTTCCCAAAGGAAACCTCGTCAACAAAGCATTAAATAATAATATTACCTTTTCCCTAAAGTTTAGGTACTCTCCTTGATATGCTTATGATCATTTTTTGAAAGGAACATACATTATTGATTCTCTTTCTATCAAACCTGTCTAACCAGTGAAGTGCATATAGACTGCAGCTCAGTTCTAAGCATATTAAAGAGTAAGCCACAGCCCTGAACATGAAATTGTTAAGATCATGTGAATTTCTTGAGCTTATTTAAGCAAATGCCACCATGTGCAGTAACAGTGACGGCAATATAGTGTCAACAGCACAACTCCCAGTAACAAACACCACACTCACGCCAGGTCTACATTACATAAGTGTGTCACTCCAGCGTGTGAAAAATCCACACCTCAAGCAACATAGTTATATTGATCTAATCCCCAGGGTAGATGTAGCTACTGCCTCTCACAAGGTGGATTAATAATTCCAATGGGAGAAGCGTTCCCATCATTGTATTTCTTCACTAAAGAGCAACAGTGGCAGGGGTGCAGCTTTTGAAGTGTAGACCTTCCCTCTGGAATACGTGTGCCCAGTATTGGATCCTATCAATTAGTAATGGAATAAAACTTAATAACTAGCTCTTAGCTGCCACTGGGCGGAAACAATAACCCTAACAATGACTTGCAAAGAAATAGCAGGATGGATCTGCTTCTACCTCAGTTGAAACAGAGATCTCCAAGCTCAAGGGGATGCATAACAATAAACAGAAAAGGGTAAGGAGATGAAGCATCAGATTCTTACAGAAAAAAAGCATTCTGGTTAGAAGAGAACTCCATCCTGTGCAATGCACTGACGGTCTGATCCTGTGCCGAATGGGTTTTTCCATAGGATTCTGGAGGCCCTAAAATACCTATATGATGAAAGGAAATGTTACTTCTTGCGACTGAGACCAAAATAACAAAACTTTCACAGATTTCAGTGCGGCCCAGATTTTACCTACTATGGTGATGTTTCTAAGGCTTAAAAATCAAATGAAAGTAATTTTAAACAACCCCAAAAGAAGAAGGATCATAATGCTCCTCTGAGATTCAGCTTCAAAATAGAAGAGTGGAAGCAAAATATAAACAACTCATCAGGCGCTTCATTGCTTTACTTCTCCCTGCTGACATATTGCCCTAGTCTTCACTGGCGGCAGCAAATTCCCTACCATCAGATCGATCTTCCCAATTGACTGGGCAGGTCTGTGAAGACCTGCTTAGTCAATCAGGAAGTTGATAGCTGAAGACCACCCCAGCAAGTAGAGTAGTGCTGAGTCAAAGGGAGGACATTTCCCTTTGACTCAGCACATTGAAGACAACGCATAAGTAGGCAGTCAAAGGGAGTTATGCAAGCTATTTTAAGTACTTTACGTATCTCCCTTCAACTGCTGCCGAATTTCCGCCGTGGTGTAGACCTGCCCACTGTCTTGGACTTGGTGGGAGAGAGATACATGGGGTACAGAGGTAGGTATGCTGCCATCCTCATGTCAAATGCATGGCTGCTTGTTACAGCTGAGTACTCCGAAATAAGAATATGGCCCTTTGTTTTGACAGCAATGTGGACAGGCACTGTGCCTTTCTGAAATGGAGATGCTCAGAACTTTCTTCTAGGAACAGTATTGTTTTGGGGTCAGTCTCACCAAATGAGCTGTTCAGCAATCCCATCAGCTGGCATGTATTGCACTAGGTTTAATTAAGTAATTATCTCTTTGGCTGTGCTTTTAATTTATTTTTGTTAGCTTGATGTGATTGTACTGTTACTGGTGTGAAGTACAGTCAGTTGGCTGAATGGAGTGCTGTTTAAACCACAGGAGGAAAATGTATATGTGGGCCTTTGGGAACACCCAAGGCCTTGCAGAATGGGTTGACCTTCCCAGGAAGAAGGGTTATCCCCTTCTCGTGGTCAAAAGGAAAAATGCTCAGGGTGGAGTTGCTCAAGCGTTGGAGTAGAGGAAGCAAGTTGCACAGCTGCTGACAGAGCGGACAGAGGAGAGGGAATGCATGGGGATGTACTATTTACTCATCAGTGTTGCAACTCATTTATTGGATCTAGTTCTGCACCCCCATCATCGAATTTACCTCAGTCATAGAGATTGTACTGATCCTTACCCTCACATAGGATCCATGAGGGGAGAAGTGTGGGTCCCTGATCTCAGCTTGCAGCATTCTTTCTTTCTTTCTTTCTTTCTTTCTTTCTTTATGAAAAATCATGGATGAGGGAGGAGACCTTGTAACTAACTAACCTCAGATCCTGAGGATGGGTGGAAACTCAGTCACGCTTTTGTTGCCTCCTGCTGTTGTTTGAGGGGGATATTTCCTCCCATTCTATTTCAATAAATCAATAAAGACTACCTACACATTAGAATTAGGTGCCTGTAACAGTTGAATTGCATCATTTTTAACAAATATGAAACCCATTCAGTCACAGGCAACGCACAATGCATTACAGAGTACATACAGGAATGGTTGACTTTGACTGGCTACATTCAGGCAGTGCAACAGCTGGCCTTGTCTGCACTATGAGAACAGTGTTTTTCACAGTATTTCAGTACTGAAGCTCAAAAGAAGAGCAGCTTGCAGAAATAGGGGAAAAACAAATTCTAAACCCAACATTTTCATATTAAATATGCTTCATTGGAGTTTTGGCTTGCGATCTGTGCAATGGTGCAGAATGACTCGCATTTTAACTGAAGTGGCTTGCCTGTCTCCATTAGTTTGGCAGTGTCAAATTCAAAAGATAGAAATTTGCAATGCACCAGACCGTGGCAATACAATTGTGCATTTCTTCCTGGCATATCCTTTGCAGGATGTCTTCCAATCAGTGCAAGCTGTGTGGAATTTTGAACACTAGTATAACCAGGTGCAATGATGTCACACAGTTTCTGACCTATTGCAGGCCACTAGTCCAGAGTCCTTTCCCCAGCTGTTGCCTGTAATCGTTTTGAAGAAGATTAACCTGGCTATATTTTATTTTCCAGTTCATCAAACAGAACAGCAATATTGGCAAAGCTTCCAGCTGATGAAAGAGGTTTGGACTCCACAATGAAAGTTGTCACAACATGGGATACTGTATCCTTATCTAATTTACTTACAGCTGGTCCACTTTTGAATGGAAATATTAGATGGCAAAAGCAAAGAACAGTTCAGAACTCTGAGGGCAGGTCTACACTTAAAACACACTTCGGCACAGGTGCACTAATGCTGCTGCACTGCTCTGGCTCTTAAGTGAAGATGCTCCTGTGCCGAGAGGCTGTCTACACAGAGGATTTAGTATAACTACGTCGCTCAGGGATGTAGATTTTTCACCAATGTAAGTCTGTAGAGTGGTGTAGACCTGGCCTCATCCAACAGGAATGTCCCAGTTCCAAGCCATACTATTATAGAATCTTCTACTCCCAGTGTTTTCAGACAGGCTGTCATTGGGGAAAGCTTTTTAATCCCCCCACTTTAAACCTCTACTGTTCTAAATGCTGAGCGGTCTGAAGGAGGAGACACTGGATCGTCCTCTTCATGGTTCCATTGCAATAAATAAAGAAGACTCCCTAAGTATAAGGGCTCAAGTATCTGCAGTGAATGGCCCATCCAATTTTAAAAATCTGTTTCCAGTTAAGTATTCCTTTCGATCCACTTGACACTGAACTCAGTCAATTTGCAGTGGCAGTTAGTCTCTTCTGCTTACTGCTTAGGCATTTACTTCAGTGTTTTAATATATTTCCTTTCTTGTCATTATAATTTTATTTGTATTTGTGGGCCTTTTATCCTAATGGATTTCAAAGTGCCCTACAGACTATTAATCTACAACACCATGATCCAGCTTGTGTAGCTGGAACAGAGGATGGTGCATTAGTTTGAATAATAGCCTGGCACGAGGGAGACCTGGGTTCAGTTTCCATCTGGGCCACAGACTGCCTGTATGACCTTGGGTAACCTGTGTAGTCTTTCTGTGCCTCATTCCCCAGCTATTATAAAGAATGCACATTTTCCCATGTATACTAAGGCTTTGCACTACTAGAGCTACACTGATGCTAAAATCAGACTCAATTCCAAGTTTAGGCTAAGCCTAAATTAATATTCAGTAATATTTTCAAATTCAGACTGAGCTTCTAACAAGAGAGGCATCCAAAATCAGAGGCCATTCTTAAAAAATTTGGTCTAAATATCAAATTTAAGGTTTGGGCCAGAAGCAGTTTTATATTGACTCTAAATGGCAAGTCAAATACAAACCCTTTACTATCTTGCCTCATATGCTATGTCTTCACTTACAAAAGCTAGTTTGAATTAGTTAATTAGTTAACTAATTCAAACTAATTTTATTAACTTAATTTAATTAACTTAATTCGAACTAGCATGGCCTCACTAGAATGCTAGTTCGAACTAGCCATGTCCATGCAGGGCACTTGCTTAGTTCGAATTAGTCAGTTGCGTGAACGTCAATCTGCCGATTAGTTCAAACTAAGCAGTTAGTTCAAACTAATATGGCCACATTGACTTAATTCGAGCTAACTATTTCGAATTAAGGGTTAGTTCGAACTGAGCAATCAAATTTATTAGTTTGAATTAAGGAAGCCCCTAATCAAACTAATGAAAGCCTAGTGTGGCCAAGGCTTAAGTTAGTTTGAATTAAGCTTCCTTAATTTGAACTAACTTGCAAATGTAGACATAGCCTTTGAGTGCAGCTATGACATTTAGTGGTGTCCTTCACCACTTGTGAAAACTAGTGGGCTAATGGTCTAGAGTTTAGTATACATGGGAATCATTTAACTCCTGTATAACTTTTAACTCCTCTATAAACAGCTTTTAATGATTGAAATGCATTTTTCTGATACTGAAATACATTTATTTCCAGTAAAAGGCAGAGTGTTTGGAACAGACAAAAATTACTTTCAATTCCTTGTCTAAATAACCTGGGGTTGTCTACCATGTAAATAAATTATTTAATATACAGCCAAGTTGGGAAAAAAGAAATCTTATTTGTTTTAAGGCTTTGAGAGGGGGAGAAAATAGCTGAAGAAAAATCGATTTTATTAGTAATGATTCCTATATGGATCATGTCTGCTTAAGCTATAAGGAGAATAGTTTTGGTTGTATTGTTTATACTTATCTATCTTAAAGACAACCACTTATAGATTCATTAAATTTGAATTCCTACATGGCCTCTCCAAAAAAAAAAAAAAAAAAAAAAAGAATAACCAAATGGAAAATGTTCCCACTAACTCCCAGATGAAACTGTTGTTCATTATTTAAAATTTTACCATTAAAAATGAATTATTTATACAGAGAAAATAAAATAGGTAATTTTCTACAGGCATCTGTACAACACAGCTCAGGAAAAACTGAATTTCTACTCTAACTTGCATGCCTATGTAACATATCCTCAGCCAAAAGCTTACAGACACCTGTCATCTATACAAGTTCCAAAGGGGTAACCGTGTTAGTCTAGGTCAGCAAAACAAACAAGGAGTCCTGTGACACTTTTAAAGACTAACAAATTTATTTATCGCATGAGCTTTCGTGGGAGAAAATCCCACTTCGTCAGATGTTTTGAAGATGGGGAACTTGTTTGTTTTGTCATCTATACTATACAAATGCAAAATGGAGATAGAACCCCAGACACCTGACTACAAATTATAAGTTTCTATATATTGCTGAATTTAAAGAAAATTCCCCTGTTTGATGATAGTTAGCCCCAATTTGTTACTGCAACTACAGATTTCCCAGGCCTCAAAGCTGTAGAAGGTGTTCCATTTTAAGGGGCAAAATAACTTCTACAGAAATATCTACTTAATGAGAGTTTGAGTCTTACATTGCTATCTAAACCTATTCCCTGCTCAAAGATAGAGTTTATGAGAGCCCTGCTCAGTTTTCATGTAGAGCAATCTGTTCTTCAAAGGGTACATCTGACTTGTTCATTACATCTTAGATGTCCTAACTAATGATGAGTTCTTACTTGGCTGACTACAATTTGTCAGCCAAGAAGCCTTGAAGGAGAGCTCTGTGTAGTTTGAACACTTTTCTCTCTCACCAACAGAAGTTGACCCAACAGAAGATACTACCTCACCAACCTTGTCTCTCTATAACTTCGGTCCTCAAGGAAGAATTCTTAAAGGAGCCATAGAGATGAAATGGAAAGGATTTCTCAGTCAGGGAGAGGGGAAACCACTTCAAACCAAAATAGTTCTTCCCTACCCTACACCCACAAGGCAGAAGTTCTGATTAGAGAAAAGGAGGGACCCTGGACACCCTCCATTAAGGGTATTGCCCCAACAGTGATGGGGAGTGAATCCAAATATTATCAGCATCTGTGAGAAAGCCTAGTTAAAATATACACTAGTTAAATTACTTAACAAGATACCTCTCCTAAGTTTCTCACTGATCTTTTGCTCTGTGTTCCTTGCCTAAAATATAGACTGGAGAATTATGATTCATCAAAATAACTTTTAAAGCAGATAAGAAATTACAGAAATCAGAATTAAAGATGGTCAGATGATAGTGTTCATAATGCCAAAACTAAACTCAACATGGGATGTTATAATCTTCAAGAGATGATAAATCATTTCAATTCAAGGTCTCATCACAACCTTATAGTCTGGGCAGGTGATTTTGATACTAACATGGAATCCTGGAGCCTTACATATAGACCTTTCTTTATTTCCAGCTAAGCTTTTGGGTCAGGGGAGTTATTCAACATCTTATATCACTTCAACCAAATAATTCTAAGTAAAATTTAGATACATTTCTTAAATAGTCAAGCAATATCCACTCACTTCAAAATTACCTTTCCAGTGTAATCCTGATATAGCCAAGTTTTGCCACATATACACACAAGACTAGCACATAATAAACCTAAAATGCAGGTAATTATTTTTGAAGTTATTCTAATCTAGCTGAACTTCACCAGTATTGTTTTTATGCCACTTTATTGAAAGGTTCACACAGTATTAAAATCTTTAGCCTACAAGCCAATTCAA
This sequence comes from Pelusios castaneus, assembly GCA_007922175.1. Classification (NCBI taxonomy): domain Eukaryota; kingdom Metazoa; phylum Chordata; order Testudines; family Pelomedusidae; genus Pelusios; species Pelusios castaneus. The sequence continues at coordinate 6,162,273 of ML685797.1, forward strand.
GTCCTTTTTTTTTTTTTTTTGTCTGAGAAACTGTAGATTCTCTTCACCACAAAATCTGTGAGCTCTAAACCAAGAATCTATGGGTATGTCTACACTAGCAATTTAGGTCGAGCTAAGGACCCTTAAGTCGACCTAAATTACTCCATGTCTACACCTGACTTTCATTAAGTCAACTTAAGAAATACCTTAAGTCAACTTAATGAAAGCTTAAGTTGACTTAATAACAACTGCCATTTGGTCAACTTAATCCTTAAATCTACTCCTTAAGTCGACTTGTGGACAGGGAGTAACCCTTAAGTCTACTTTATTAAGTCAACTTAAGGCCAGTTAAGTTGACTTAACAAAGTGGACTAAGTCGACTTAACTTTAAGTTGACTTAGTCCACTTTGTTAAGTCAACTTAATCAGGTCGTCTTTAAGCTGACTTAAAGTCGACCTTATTAAGTTGACTTAAAGTTGACTTAACTTTTTCTAGTGTAGACATACCCTTTGAAACTTTCAAGGTTTTTTTCCTTGTTATACAGAAGCACAGTTTCCTGCTACAATTAGTACTAAGCTTAGCTTGTGTAATGAATTTCTCCAGCCTCAACAATCTTAGCTGAATTAGTGTAACTTTTAGACAGCTAAGACTACATATGTTAGTAAAATGCAAGTACACGTGCACTTTAGTCACTGTGAGGGTTTTAACTCAAGTATATACATTTGAGAAGCGTTTAGCTTAATATAACTACATCGTCAGTTAGGTAAACAGTACATGTACAAAAGCCATTTTTCTATGAGCAGTTGCAACTGGCATGAAGGTAGGTTCTCCAGATTTAGGGCCTGGTTTCTTTCAATTAAGTTCATTCTGGTGACTCACTCAAAGTGTTATCATACCTGTTTTCCTCTTCTGTTTTTGGATATCACAGGAGTCTGCCTCAATAGGACTTTAAAAAACAGAGAGAATAGGCTGACTGTAAGTGACAACAGTTAAATTATTACCAAACAGAGTGCGCTCTTACTCTCAATGACTGTCCCATTCAAAGCCTCTCTCCTCCTGATGTTTAGCTTCTAGGAGCAACATATTGAACAATACAGGGTATTTTGTACAATTTCTGCTGAGCTGCACAGCCCGGTTCCTCTTCTTGGCAAAGCTGGTGTGGACCAATCAGAAAGTAATCCATGCTTCTGACTAGGACTTGAAATGTCCAACTGGAGATACAAGTTGTGTCCCTTCTGATTGTCCAATAAGAAAATGAGATGTCTCCTTTATGGCTTCTTGAACTTTGTCTGGCCTGCATGCTGTTTGCATTAGCACTTTCCATTCCTGCAGAAATGTCCATTTTGAACTTAGAAAAGGGTCTTAATGTAATGTCTCTTCATGGTCCTTGATGGGTTTGTCCTTGTTTAGTAGTTCATCCTGTGGCACTATAATTTGACTCATTTCCTCAATCAGTCTCCAATAGGTGATAGAAGTTCCTGAAATTACACAAAATAGCTATACACACACATCTCCCAATTGTACCAATACTTAACTATTTCCTACACTTCAGCCTTAAGGTTAGTAGGATCGCTTCATTTGTGAAACTCTATGCAACTGCCAATCATACTGCTAATCAGCCCTTTTGCTCCTAAAGGCCTTTATAACATTTTGGTTGGTTCACCACAAAGAGTTACACCTCACATTCATTTCTCAGCATTCCACATGAATGTATCAGCTTCTTTAATACAAAAAAAAAATACTTTGTATCCATATATATCTTATTAATCACATTTCCATTTAAAATAGACAGCAAATAGACAGTCAAAACTATTTACAATATTTTGTTATCAGGTTGCCTGAGCAACAATAGTTCTTCAAACCAAAGGTGAATGTTAGTGAATGTTTTAGATAGCTTCAATTTTCTGATATAGTTTAATAAATTTTAGTTGACACCTTTTATATTAATTATATCTAATAACATTTATTTTATCTTTATTATACCTTATATTATATCAAATATTATAGCTTGATTTACTGAATCTCGCTTGCAAATTTGTAGGCTGCATAAAGCATATTATTATGAGCTGGGTGATTATTATGGGTTGAAATTGTGATGGGTTCATTCTTACCATTGAGATTGGTGGGAGTGAACTCACCCTTCAACTAATATAACTGTAAACATAAGTTCCACCTAACACGAAAGGTGTGTGTGAACCCACCCCAAGACCTTTTGCATGAGTATTATTTTTGGCAGGAGAGTGTGTGTGTATGTATAACAAGAGCTAACAGAAACTGAAGTCAGACAAAAATAAACAGAGAGAGAGGTATCTTGAAGGTGCAACTAAAAGCATGTGGTTGACTCTGAAAGAAACCTGGAAAAGGCTTTTGAGTTAGGGCTCAGACTGAAAAGTAAGCTCTTGAAGATGTTAGCCAAGAAAGCTGTTTGATTCTTTCTGCCTTCAGAGACACAGAACTTTGTACATTCTTTTAAAAATAAACATAATTGCAGCAAACAAATACCTGACTGCTACCAATTTCTACTCTTTCCCAGAAAACCTACAGGCCCCAAACTTTGACTAGCCACCCAGGTTGCAAAGGAGCAACAATATTACATAGAAGAAGAAAAAATGAGAGAAACTTACTCCACACTTCAGCAGAAGTTTGTGCTTAAGCCTAACTAATTAGTTGTTGTAATTACTCAGCCTAATTTCCTCTCTGTGGATCACAAACACAGCATCTGATATTTGGCATGATTTAAAGGCTTAGGCCTAAGTTATGCTAAGATTCTAGCCTATGTGTGGATATCTATAACTTTATTGTTATTGAAAAGCTCTGTGTTTTCTTCATCATCACTATACAGCTCATTCACATGATAGGAGCAGGCACTTCCGCCATCAGCAACCCTCTTTCACTGCATGTATTAATTAACAGAATGTGTTTGAACCCATCCCATGCAGTGATCAATACACTACTATCCCTTTCTTTCCCTAGCAGGTATATGATGTTACTGTTTTGTGAGATAGTAAGAGATCTTTCCCTCAATGTCCTTCTGGGGCCATAGAGCCGGAACTACTTGGCCCTAGGTGTTTATTAATTTTAACAGTTTGCCTGGACCCAATAGTAGATGAAGGGACAGACCCAGAACAAGGAGAAATCCCTACATTAATTCCCTAACCCCTTCCACCTAAGCAGCTCCTGGGTGCAGAGATGGATGTCTTGGGGTGGAGAGAGTTGTGTGGCGGGAGGGGGGGTTGCTTGTGCACCTAGTCAGCCTTTCCTTTGAACAAATTACCCTAGTGCACAGCTAGCTTATACATGAGTAAGGATAGCAGAATATGGCCCTCACACTCGAGCAGGACTGATTCTCTCCATTTCAGAGCAGTAGTGTACACACACACACACACACACACACACACACACACACACACACACACACACTCTCTAGCCCCTGCATTCTATTTTATTCAGCCCCAGTCACTGAACTAGCTGAACTCTAGCTGTGCATGAAGCAATGAGGCTAATCTGTTACATGTGTCATTTTTCCTGCTTTCCTCACCCCAATTGCAAATTGTGTGGGGATTTTTTTGTATTAACTCTCTATGCAAATCATGTTACATATTGACATTAGTAAAGGTAAGGCTTTGATACTTTTATTTTGAAAATAGTTTGCTATGAAGTAGATTGTTAAACATAAATCTACATGATTCCTCGCTGAACTATCATTCAATTTGACCTTGTTTGGCAAGTGTTGCCTTTGAAACAGCAGTTTTACATAAGACACTAGGAACATCTGGTTTAAAAGAGCTGGGAAGTTTCTTTCAGTCTTCGCTACAAAGTAGAAAGAATAAATCCTATTAGAAGTAATGCAAATTTCTGTCAATAATAAAATAATCCTAGTTGGTCTACAAAGTGTTCATGTTTTTCTCTAGCAAAACATTCCCAATACTTTCTTCTTTCAATAATATAGCTGTACAGGTGCCAGCATAGTCTTTATTGATAAATATCATAATATTGGATTGTAATTTTTACACCAGCCTTGATAGTAGCATGTTTTTAAGCAAATCAGCAATGTATCCTGTAATCAGCTGCACATCCCTCTGGTAGTATAACAATTAATTCTTTTATAATAGAGGTTATTGATGAGAAGTAAAGATGAGATGTAACAGAAAGCTCTAATGTTCCAGGCGAGTGGTCTGCCACTGATCTAAGGAAGGTTGCGCATAGTTATTATACTTCTTAATGTATTACCTTAATAATATGGTATTGTACTTCACAATGTACAGTCATTCAAACTGAGATATACTGTCAATGGTAAATTTACAGCAGATTCTATGACAAAATAATAATATGTTCTAAAACAGTGATTAAGTAGAAGATGGCATAGATGAAATGTGAAAGCCTGGCACTCCATAATCTCCATTTACAGTCCTAAAAATGTCACCTTGTCCTTTCTGAAAGTAATATAACCATCATGTTGACTTATTCTGAATATACTAATAAGGCTCTTAACTTAAAAATGAAATAAACTGAACAGGAAGAATAATTGCTAGTATGATTAGTTGTGGGTCTGGTTCTGTTTAATATTTTCATCAATGATTTAGACTTACAAAGAGTACACTTTATATGCTTATAAAGTACACATATAAAGCATACTTTTGCAGTTTTTAGATGGTACCAACAAAGTATATTTATAAAGTTTGCAGATGAGATCAAGTTTAGAAGGATTGCATGTAGTTAGTAGATGACAGAATTAGGGGCGATTGTCTCAAGTTGCATTGTGGAGATGAAGACTGGAAATTAGGAAAAAAATTTTCACTAGGAGGGTGGCAAAACACTGGAATAGATTATCTAGGGAGGTAGTTAGGTTGGTAGCTCCCTAGAGCTTTTTAAGTTGTAACTTGACAAAGCACTGGATGGGATAACTTAGTTGCGGTGGCCCTGCTTTGAGCAAGGAATTGAACTAGATGAACACCTGAGGTCCCTTTCAACCCTAATTTTCTATGAATCTATTAATCTAAGTGCTGTGAAGGGTAAGATTAATCTTCACAATGATCTGGACAAATGGAGAAATGGTCTCAAGTAAACGGGATGAAATTCAATAAACACAAGTACAAAGTACTTCACTTAGAAAGGAGCGATCAGCTGCATACATACAGAATGGGAAATGACTCCTTGCAAAGAGTACTGAAGAAAAGAATCTTAGAGTTACAGTGGATCACAAGTGAAATACGAGTCAACAGTGTAACACTGTTGCAAAAAAAAAAAAACCCAAAAAACCCACAAAACTCAAACATTGTTCTGGGATATATTAGCAGGAGTGTTGTAAGCAAGACACAAGAAATAATTCTTCTTCTTTACTGTATGTTGATTAGGCCTCAGCTAAAGTATTGTGTCCAGTTCTGAGCACCACATTTCAGGAAAGATGTAGACAAATTGGAAAAAGTTCAGAAAAGAGAAACAGAAGTTATTAAAGGCCTAGAAAATATGACCTACGAGAGAAAATTGAAAAAATTGGATTTGTGTCATCTAGGCAGGGCTGTCCAAGGGAGGAGTGGGGCCCAGGGTCAAGCAGCCTGTTGGGACCCCCTCCTCTGCTAGGGGAAGGGAGGGCCGGCCCAGAGGCCGGGCTCCACTCTCCTGCCCTGCTCCACCCCAGGGCCAGCTGCTCCGCCCTGGGGGCAAAGTAGGCTGGCCCAGAGGCTGGACTCCATGCTTCTGCTTCACCCCTTGCCTTCGACTTGCTGCTGAAGGCAGCAGGGGAGCAGTGTGGCAGCGGGGCAGCGGGGGGCCCACAGAATCGTGGAGCTTGGGAGAGTCGCCCCACTAACCCCACCCCCAAGGATGACCTTGGGTTGAGGGGAGACATGATAACAGTTTTCAAGTAAGTAAAAGGCTGTTACATGGAAGAGGGGGGAAATTGTTCTCCTTAACTTCTGAGGATAGGTCAAGAAGCAATGGGTTTAAGTTGCAGCAAGGGTGGTTTAGATTAAACATTAGGGAAAACTTCCTTACTGTCAGTGGATTCATCTACACTTGTAAATTAAATCGACTTAAGCCTGCTTAAATTGACTTAATTTACTCTGTGTCTACACTATAATTTCCTTAAATTGACTTAAACTGCTGCTTAAGTCGACTTAAGGAAATTTTAAGTCGACTTTATAAAACCTAGAAAGACAACAGAGTCCTGTGGCACTTTTAAAGACTAACAGATTTATTTATCGCATGA
>ML685797.1:6168859-6234095 GCA_007922175.1 Pelusios castaneus
AATAAATCTGTTAGTCTTTAAAAGTGCCACAGGACTCTGTTGTCTTTCTACAATAGACTAACACGGCTACCCCTTTGGAATTTGACTGTTATTATAGACCCAGTAATTAAAACAACTTAATTTTCAAACACATTTCACAATCCCTTTATAGTGAGAGATGTGTCTACACATCAAACTTTCCAAATGCTGGACAAAGTGCAGTAAGTAGTTTTCTGATAGGTCTTACAGTACAGCAATTATTGACATTGCCAATATTGCTATAGGACTAAAATTTAGTGGGCTTAAAATTCACTCTTGGAACTAAATCTTTACAGAAGTTCTATGCGCTACAAATATGGCTCCTAAACATCGCAATGAAATATCTTTTAGTGTCTTTTCAAAGTAAATTGCAGATCTCCTAGTGATTTCAGTGAGATAGGGTCATTAACACTACATCTAAATATAAAGAAAATACAATATTACAGTGATCAATTATTCCCTATTTCAATGGCATTCCCTGGGTCTCTAACACCTAGGTTATGTCTACACTTAGGGATTTAGGTTGACTTAAATAAGTCGACCTTATTAAGTCGACTTAGAGAGTCCACACAGGACTCCTAAGTTGACTTAAGGTGGGCCTTTCTAACTCGACATTTAGAGTCTATACTAGACTCTAAGTGACTAGTTAGGTCCAGGGAGAGCCAGCCCCGCAAGGTGCTGGCTCTCCCTGAGGCAGCAAGCCCCGAAGAGGTCCGGGGGAGAAGGGAGCATGGAGCCCTCCTAACCGGGACCGTGCTCCAGCTGCTGGGAAGCCTCTGGGTCTCCCCACCAGCTGCAGCGCGCTGTGCCGGCAATTGCTGGCACTCCAGTGGTTTGGGGAGGCCCAGGGGCTTCCCAAACAGCTGGAGTGCCAGCAATTGCCGGCACAGCGCGCTGCAGCTGGTGGGGAGACCCCGGAGGCTTCCCGGGAGCTGGAGTGCCGGCAATTGCCGACTCGGTTGCCCTCCATTTCCAGTGGGGGTCCTGGAGAGAAGGGGAGCGGCGGCTTCCTTCTTGCTGGGACCTGCAGGGGTCCTGGAGAGAAGGAACCCTGCGGTCCCTTCTTGCCAGGACCGCTCGGTCCCGGCTAGGAGGGAGCGCGGGGCTCCCTTCCCCCCTTGCTCTAAGTCGACTAAGTAAGTCGACTTAAGCATTAAAGTCGACTATATAGTAGGTTTTATAAAGTCGACTTTAAATTTCCTTAAGTCGACTTAAGCAGCAGCTTAAGGAAACGCCAGTGTGGACACAGAGTAAATTAAGTCAACTTAAGCCTGCTTATGTTGATTTAATTTACTAGCGTAGACGCACCCCTAGGGACCAATACTTATATTTGCGCACCACCTCCTCCGTGGAAGCATTGACAGCACCCTATGGGGGAGTCCATGGACTCATTTCCCACTCTTCATCATTCCACCCCACCCCACGGTGGGGGTTGCAGGTGCGGCTGGGAGTGGGAGTGACAGGGGTAGATGCTCTCGGACTGCCCAGTGGCAAAGTGGAAGAGGACATAATGGGCTCTGGTTACCACAGCTAACTCATTGTGCCCAGCCCGAGATGGAGGGGCCAGGCGGATGCTTACTTCCCCTGCAGCAGGAGCCCTCAGCTGCTGGCCGGCCTGAGCTGGGGTCAGTGCAGCTTCAGGAGGTCTCAAAGCCTGGCAATCCCTGGCCACCTGCAACAGCAGGAGGTGGCTTCTCCAAAGAAGCCCCAGCTAGCAGTCCCTCCCCCTTCCTGCAGGCCAGTACCCAGGGCATGGCCCCTGCCACCCGCCACCCACCCCCCCCACACACACATATATTTGGTACACCACTGCCCTATTTTAAAGGTTATGCCTCGCTTTATGGACCATCTCCTGGTGATTAAAGTAGTAGATTTAGTCATCATGGGATGAACTTTGTTTGATATGTCAGATAATCACGCAAAGGATCATGCACTGTGTCACAATCAAACAAAGCTGTGTTCTGTGTCTTCCGCACAGTGAGTTCATAGATTTTAAGAGCAGGAGGTCCTTATGATAATCTCGTCTCACTTCCTGAATAATACGAGTCATAGATTTCTTTGAAACATAGATTTCCTTGTCCATTATTTCCTTGAAACAAGTGGCCACTCAATGATTACTCATGTAAGCAAGTCCTTGCTAACAAAATAAAGGGGCTCTAAGTCATTAAAAAAGGGGGTCTGAACTGTAATAAAAGGGCAGTTAATCAAGCAGGAAGGTTCCAGTTTGACAGCCTCATAAAGCAAACAAAGACTGAGAAAATTCATGTCCTATTACAAGCCATTGAGAAGCTGTTTTAAGGACAATTCCACTATTATATTTTAATTGTTTTGGTTAATTTAACAGCTTGATAAACACTTTGTTGAATTATCTAAAAGCTTTTTAATTGACAGTAAATATCTTCCAATACCTTTGAAATAATCTGATATTTCCAAAAACCTCATATAGGATATGATTTTTTTCATTCTTAATCTGTTTCATGAAGCTCGGCATTCTGCTTAAAGTACAATTTGGCATTGAGACAGAAGCCGCCAGTGAGTGAGAGACACAAGCCCCATTCTCTGAACAAAATATACTGAAATAGTAACAGCCCTTTCTAAAAATCTCTTTTGAAAGTTCCTTTTTAATATACGTGTTCATATTTAGTAGCTATTTATTTAGCTCCCTAGAATTCTAACACATTACTGACATTTTCCTTCAAATTTTTGGTAATGTCAGCATTCCAAAATGCCATGACTAAAGCTCCCTTGTGTTGCCAGAAATTATTACAGCATAGCTTCAAGTATGTCAAAAAATATAGTTTCACTGAAAGGGATTTAAGCATGATACATTTCCAAAACTACTACCTTTCCTGGAAATAAGAAAAAAAGTTAGCTTGGAAATAAGCGTTTAATCTAAAAGCCTATATCAAACTGGCAAAAACCTGGACTGAAGTCAAGTCATCTCATTAAAATAAAGCAATTAGATTAATATAACACTGTACAAAATAACAGAATGACAGAAGGGAAACACAGTTACTTTGTTAAGATTAACTAGGACAGATTCCCCCCCTTGGATGCAGTGTGCATGCAAAATGCATTCCCCTGTCAGCAGCTGTGCCTGGCAGGAGATGCAGTTCTGTCACTACTCAGTGAGGTTCCACTGGGGGAACATCGGAATCTGCCTTGAGTTCCATAGGAGTCTTGCCAAGGAATCGGTACATCCCCCGTCCTGGGTGAGAGGCACCCACTGGAATGACAATCTACTTTTGTGGCCTTACGTGAAATTTCTGGGTCCCAGGCAGAACAGAGGATGGGGGCTGACTGTACTTCAACTACTACACACTCTCTTTCTAAGGGACTTTCAGGTGTCAAGGACACACAGCTGGAACTTGTAGAAAGTATGAACGGAATCTGGCCTCTGATATGTAGAGCTGATCCTTAAATTTTTACCAATGGATGTCGGGTTATTCAGCGTCATTCAGTACTTTTTCTTTTTTGTCATTGCAGAGAGAGGCCACTGCAGCAATAATTGGCAAGAGGCAGCATTTGTGCAGGTGTTGACTTGGTTGGAAGAACACAGGCAAATTGAAAGATTCACCTCAGTCTCATCTACAGTAAAAGCCTTACAGTTCTTCCATTGAAACCATGACTTTTCATAAGTGGATATCAATTAATGTTAAATTACAACAGGCCTCTTATAACAGTACTTATATTTATGCAGACAGGCAAAAACAATCAGCATGATAAATGTGATATCAGTGGATATAAAGAAATTAAAATAACTACTGAAAACATCACCATTATACAAAATATTTTTAAGTAACGAAAGCAGCAATAAAAGCAGCACAAAGAATTGGCTGCTGTTTTCACAAACACAACGTGTAGTATCTAAGCAGCTTGCAGTAACATTATTTTAAACATTTTGCCTATGGATAGGATCAGATTAAAAATATGTAAGAAAGAAAATACAATGGAGCAACATTATCAAAAGCTGCCTCTATTTCTGGATGTCGTATGGTGTGGGTGCCCAGCTTTAGTTACTGACAGGCCCATGTGATCTTTGATCCCTCCTTCCATAGCCCTACTTTCTGGCCCCAACTACATGTGTTTCTCCCCCATGTCAAAAGTAGGTAGCATAGCTTCATACCAACCTTTGTGTGTCCCAAATCCCTATACGTACTCCATGTCCTTCTGAGCCTCATTTCATGCTCCCTTCGAGACTCCTGCATCTCCAAATTTTCCCCTGATCTTCCACCTCCCCACTAATTCCCAACCTCTGACTAAGTCCAGCAGCTGGAGTCAGATGGTCAGCTTTTATTTTTAAATGTTATATTATTAACATTTCTCTTTATAGTCTTAGAAAAGGAGTGATATTATTTTATTTAGCACCATCCCTATCAGTCTTCCCCAAAACATTAAACAGCGTTTCTCCTCTGCAAGGCCTACAAAAATAATTAGAGGCTACAAGCCAAGACAGCTCTGTAGTATGTTGAAACAAAAAAACATTACAATTAGTTTAAAAGGTAAAACAACAACTACATTTTTCAACACCAGAGATAAAACCCTGGCTTCACTGCAGTCAGTAGCAAAACTCCCATTGATTTCCCAGGAGCCAAGAAGGATTTCATTATATTACTTCTTACAATGATTTCTCTCATTTTTACCTGCCTTCCCAGGAAAACTTTACTCTAGGAAGAGATACAATGTGCAAAATTTCAGAAAAATCAGTTTCCTTTTAGGAGAAATAAGGAATGAAAATCAGATTTATAGTGGAGCGTTAGTTATGAAGTAACTAATACTAGCATCATAGGAACAATCTCTCTCAACTGACCCATTTCAACAAGCTAGAAAACTAAAGTTATAAAATATATTATGTCAAAATGATAAAGGCCACAATTCATTATAATTTTCAAAGAGCATATTTATCTTTAATTAATGAGTTCATCTTAATGAAAGTGCTTTATGGATGTGTTACATAAGTTTGATTATTTCTGTTAACAAGTTGACTTTTCTTTAACTGGAGTAAGGTGATCACTGTATAGGATAGCTATTATGCAGTGGGCCAGTGGAGATTGCTTCTATCCAGTTAGTTTATTTGTTTGTTTATAACTAAAGCTACAATTTGGTCATGGAGGTCATAGAAGTCATGTCCACCTGGCTCTACTGAAGTCCGTGGGAGTTTTGTTATTGACTCAGTGTGATTGGTTCTATATAAAGAAATTCATAGGGAGAAATAACAATCTAAATGGATCTTCAGTCCTGACTGGGACCTCTAGGTTCTTCTGAACTGATGCTTTTGAACCCACCTCGAAATCTTTTTATTTAGTTATTATTATCAAAGCTTTTTATTATTATTATTCTTTTCTTTGGAGTCTGGACCTTGACTATACCTTGGCCAAGAAATTCAGACTTTGACAAAAAAATAATTGACTACTGCTGGGGTACAGCACTTGCTAGAGTTACAGAATGGTAGTACTAGCATCTATTAATGCTCCTACACAAATATGGAAAAAGGCAAGAAGGAACTGAAAATAGCCCTATGTAAACGGGTGGCAACACCTGATCCACCTGATGGATGCCTCCTGGCAGTGGTACTGGGGAATTGGCTCAAGTGACAGCCCTGTCCAGTGGTCAGTGCTCTGTCTCTCCCATGGTTCTCTATCATCCTAAGCAGGACCTCAGCCCTCTAGCTGAGTCCGTTCACAGTCCCAACCTTCTGAGGTACAGTCCAGTTCTGGCCCACCTGCTTGTATCAGCAGCAACCACTGTCCATTCACCACTCTTCCATGGCCTCTCCAACTACTAGCTGTCTGGGAGAGGCAGATGGAACCCGGGGCCACACAATTCTCTGGGCCACGAACCGGGGACCCTATACTCTCCAACTGAGCACCGCCTCAATCTCCTTCTCCTTGTTTGGCTCGCAACTTAGCAGGCTTCCTGGGCCATATCCACCTCCCCAAGTACCTATTGCCCCTATCTCCAGGCTGTGCTCCCACCAAACCCTGGCTGTGCAGTGAGCTGTCCAGGGTCCTGTCTCCTACTCCAGCCCAGAGCTCGCCCTCTCTCCTCTACAGTCAGAGATTAACTGCCTAAATCAGGGGCTGCAGCCTTGCTCTTATACCCACAGCAGTTTTTAGAGGTCAGCTGGGCACAGGGCAAATTTCCCTGTGTGGGCCCCCACCACCAAATGCCACTAAATTACGGTGCGTGGCGCCTCCGCTGCCAAAATGCCACCAAAGGCGTTGCGGGGCCCAGTGGGGCAATGCAGAGCCCATGTGAGGCCTGCCAATCAGCAGGGCTCAGGGCGGTTGCCCCATTCACCCCTCCCAAGGATGGGCCTGTTTACACCAGGTCCTGGGCCCTGATGGTCCCTGCAGCTACCTGCTTTCATTGGGTCTCCCTCTTCTTCCGAGTCTTTAAATCCTTCTAACCCAGAGCAGGCCAACTACCGTGCTACACCCTATTCATTTCATATACAGTAGAGCATCTAGCTTGTAACTGTTTTACTATACTACATGACTGTAAATACATGATAACCCCCTTTCAGCACAGATTTATGTCTATGAAGCTTGCCCTTACAACATTCATCCAGAGTTAAGTAGATATTCTGAGGATGATGCACGAAAAGTTAATCTCTCCATTCTTTCCCCTGAAGAATATTGTTCATTTTCCATTGGTTCCTAGAAAAGAGACAAATTGTGGATGGGCCTAACACAGACAAGCAGGGGTACAAAGAGGAATAAGATGCCCCTCCTCCAACTCCACTGTGCAGCCTCTCCACATTTCAACTCCAGTTGTGAGAGTCGGCTCAGCAAGACTGCTTCTTCCTCCTGTGCAGATGGATGGAGGGTGGCAGAACCTTGGGAAGTAATCTGAATCTGGTAAAAAAAATAGAATAGATTACTCCCCACTGGAGAAGGGGAAGGGTCAAGGAAAGAATATAAATAAGGGACAATTTATTTTTGCTGGGAATACTCCTGGGGAGCAGGGCTTAGCTACCTGCCACCCTTATGAAGGGTAACATATCAGTCTAGCCCAGAATACAGGCGAGTCAGGCAACCCACAGAACTAGATTAGTATGGTCCATAACAGAAATTTACTTCCATTAGAATATTCTGTTCTCAAACAACTGAAAAGATCTATCTACTTCCCAAACTGACAGTAACTTTCAAATCTTGCACATATTAATTTAGCTTATGATATAGATATCATTTTAAAGACTAATGGTCACTTACAATGTAAGCTAATTTGAACATCCAAATATATGACACATAGGTTATAGTCCCCACTTTATGCCAAAATAGGTTTCATTGTTGTTCTTTATCTGTGTGCTATAACTTTCACATAGACAATATGAAAAATGGTTGAATTTTAAGGAGAAAACAAGAATCAATAAGCCTAACTTGTTTTACTTATTTTTAAAAGCTGACAGAGAGACAATGGTATGTTACTTGAAAACTGTCTAATAACTTTTCCTTCCCCTCATAAATTCTAAGGTTGGGTAGATGAGACAAATCTAAAACTGGGGCATGATTCTGAAAAGCATTAAGCACTTCTTGGATGGTGCTCAAAACTCTTGACTCCAACTGGAAGTAGCTGCAGATGTGTGTGCTCACTGTCACCCCAGAAGCAACCAGGTCTTCCCAGAATCAGATGCTGTATCTCTAAACAAGAAAGGTCTAAAAATTGTTCAGACCAAGAAACAATATTGTGTGGGGACAGAAACTGGCTTGTTCCCAATGTCATTGCTAACAAAGTAAACAGATAAAAAATTATCACAGATTTGTCTGAGTTTCCAAGTCTAGTTATGTTTTAACCTACATCTAAAATGCTTGTTTATTCTTAGTTTTAAAAACTAAGAAATCAAATTCTCACTAAGTGACAACTAACAGCAGGGCTTCTATTATGTATCAAATAGACATGCAAGAGTGTGAGGATGTTTACCTTGATCTCTTTTTTTGTAATTCAAAACAAAATGTGTATCAACCTATTAGTCATGAATATAATAATAGACTCAATTTTGCATTCCTTTTACACTCATTCAGGAAACACTTGGCTTTATTTTGAGTAATCTTGCTTAAAGCACAGTTATAAGCAAGTTTTTAACCTATTTTTTAATCTCCCTGGGATGCCTTTTATAGCATAAGGAAAAGTAAACTTGAAATGGATTATAAAATGCCACTAAAAGCCTCAGGCTGGGAGCTTTATCTGTATTCAAGGATTTCTTGAATTTTACACATTTCAATAAAGGTAATTTCAGGTCTCCAGCTCCAATTCTGTTGGTCATTGATACAATCTAAAGAAAAAACCTTTCAATATTATTATCTGTGCCTGCTATACTTCCCGTTATTTTATCTATCAATGAAGAGATTAGGAAAGATTTAAAACTTTGTGAGTAACAAAGTCGACTTAACTTTTTCTAGTTTAGACATACCCCTCAAGTCCAGCCCCCAGCATAGCGAAAAGATCAAGTAAACCTAGATCATCCCTGACAGGCGTTTGTCCAACAGGTTCCTACAGACCTCCAGTGCAGGGGAATCTATAACTTTCCTTTGACTACTATTTCGGAGTTTAACTACTTTTATGGCTAGACATTTTTCCTAATATCTAATCTAAATTACCTGTTGGACAGATTATGTCCATTACTTCTTTTACTACGTTCAGTGGAAATGGAGAACAATTGATCTGAATCTTCTTTATAGTTGACCTTAACATATTTGATGATTGTTATCAAGTCCTCCTTCAGTTTTCTTCTCTTAAGACTAAACATGCCCAGTTTCCTCATAGGTCAAGTTTTCTAAACCTTTTATCATTTTTGCTGCCTCATCTGGACTCTCTCCAGCTTGTCCACAGCTTTTCTAGAGTAGATACCCAGAAAAGGATACAGTACTGCAGCTGAGGCCTCAACAGTGCTGAATCATAGAATCATAGGGCTGGAAGGGACCTTAAGGCTACTTAAGTCAACCTAAATTGCGAGTGTAGACATACCCAAGGACACCAGAATGAGAGCTGCCCTCTTGGTAAAGGGGTGTATAGCGATTGCCATGTGGAAGCTGGCAACTCCAGACTGCTACCAGTCGGTCACTAATCAATTTGCAGTTGGGAAGTCCACCATTGAGAGATGTTATTAAACACGTACAAGACCATTAATCAATTCTGCTATGAAGAACTGTGAATATTGGATGTGTGCATAAAATAGTGGATGGCTTCATAGCAAAGGGATTTCTAATTGTGGCAAGACAGTACAAGGCACACATCCTAATTCTGACTCTGGACAATCTTGTGATGGAGTACATCAGTGGAAAGGGGTACTTCTCTATAGTACTGCAGGCATTTGTGGTTCACCGTGGGTGTTTCATTGACATCAACACTGGTTTGCCAGGGAAGGTGCATGACACATGCATCTTCAGGAACACTGGCCTGTACAAAAAGCTGCAAGCAGGGAATTTCTTTCTAAACCAAAATATTCCAGTGGGAGATGTTAAAATGCCCATAGTATAATGCAACCAAGCAGAGGACAGATGTACTTTATGTAAGTGAGCTGCATCAGTTAAAAAAAAAATCACTTACCTAAACAACCCTCTTCTGCATCCTGTACATCAGAGCTGGAAGGCTGGAATTCTCTAGGGTCAAGAAGAGGTCCTAGCTCCCCATGTCAGCGAACAACATGGTCCCCTGTTCTTCTAACTCGATGTCTCCATCCACAACTTCTTTCTCAGGGTTGAGTTTGGTATCAACTGTCTCCAGGCTGGCGGAGGTATCCAAGGTATCCATGGGTCACCACTGAGGATAGCTCCCAGCTCCTTATGCAAGCATCAGGTCTTTGGCTTTGCACCAGAGTGATGGTTTGACTCCCTAGCCTTTTGGTACTCTTGCCGCATCTTCTTGATTTTTGTATCACACTGCAGCATGTCCCATGTCAAACAAGAAATTTGACTGTACTTACTGAAGTTTCTTTGGCTGGAGCAGAGCTGGAACTGCACAGCCTCCTCTCTCCAAATGCCAATCAAATCCAGAAGCTCCAGTGTGCTCCAAGTGAGAGCATTTGGTGCATGGATCACTATAGTCAGCTGGGATGATGAGATGAGAGTTCCACACTAACCAAGCAAGAAGTGAACTTTCAAAATCCCTAGGACTTTAAAGAAGGGGAGGCAGATTGATGGCCAGAGTAGTCACAATGGGCATTGTGGGACACTTTCTGGAGGCCATTTACCATAACATATTCAAGCACGGTGTCTTTCCTGATACTTTGTTGCTAAAAGTTTGATGCAAAAAGCTCTACACTTCTTGTCGAGGTGGTTTTCTTTTGTTGGAAAAATCAGGGGAGTTGAGTTGGTAGGAAGGGTGATAGCAATATGTACATCACCACTGTTTTGGCACTAAAAGCTGACTAGGGTCAATAAACATCTGTAGCATAGACCAGGCCTAAGAGAGAAATTTCTTCAAGAATTTAAGAAACAGTGGAGTTGATTTCATGTTCCTAATAAAACACCAAACTATCAAGCTGGATGTTTAGGCCAGATTTTTCCAAGCTCATTGCCTCCCATGAACACTTGAATGTCTTTTCTGTTGTTAGACTCTCAGTTAAATTTTCAAGGAGATTAGAAGAGAGGCCCTAGAAATTATAAATGCTACTTAAAATAATTCAAGAAGAATTGAGAAGATAGTCCTATCAAAATATATCTATCCTCCCTATTTTGCTAGGATTTGGTTACACTGAAGAATACTTCCTTTGTGGATAAGAATAACATATCACTGGCTTTTCAAATTATATAAAAGCATAATAGCCGCATTCTTCTCAGTCTCTTCTGAGTATCAGTGTTTCATTTTCTTCCAAATGAGTTCCTTGTAAAAATGTCACATCCCGATGCTGCTCAAAGGCTACTTAATATTCTTCTTTTCTTAACAGAGCTCTGGATTCCCTGGCATCTGAGTTTCTTTAATCAACTCAGATGATAACCTGTCTTCCATATTGTTTTCTTTACTACATTAAAAGAAAAGGAACCAATAGTGTAATCTGTAAATTTCTTATCTAAGTGAAACAAGGTTTAATATGCAATTTTTTTCTGTAGTTTACACACACACACACACACACACACACACACACACACACACACATGCTTAAGTAAATGAGGCTACTTACATGTGTAAACAATATTTACAGAACTAAAGGTTTTGCAAAATCAGGCCTGATGATAATTAAAAACAGAGCTACAAGAACCAGGATTGCTCAATAAGACCTTTTCTTACTTTGGCGCTCTTGTGACGCTGCAGAGTTTTGAAAGAGGAAAGTATAAGATAATTGTGCTTTTATTTTTATTATTTAAACAGATCTAATATCCAGGAACTAACAGAACAATAAGTATTTGATTATGGACTGCATCAGCCCCAGGCTTGCAATTAAATGTTAGTGATAGTCCCCAGAAAAGAAGTAGAACTGGTCAGACTTCCTGTTAATCCAAAATTTCAAAACATCTTGCTTCAGTGCTGATGAAACATTTTAATAATGTTAAATCATTTTGTTTGAAAAGGTTTGAAGCACAATATAAAAATTAAATATAATATACTTAATTATAATGTACATTATATAATATATACTAAAACTAATGTTTTAAATAAATATAAACATCAAATCAAAATGCTAAATTGAACCATTTCTGCTTTCTCATTTCATTTCTACTTTTTCCCACCTATATTTTTGTCAAAATCAATATTGGTGCAAAATGTTTTGATTTCAACAAAACTGCATTTTCAGATGGAAAACTTCAGTCAAAACATTTTTGATGAATTGTAAAGTAAAATGATCAGTCAAATATCTGCTCATCTACAGATTCCAAAGTGTAAATCTTGAACAGAAATGTCCAGTGCTTTTTTTGCGATGGTACTTGGGATACTGAGCATCGGCACCTTTTTTCACAGTGATGCGGCCCCAGCTCCTGTCACCGCTGCCAGCGGTCCTGGGTCCCTGGCTGAGTACCGGCACCTTTTCAAAAAACAAAAACAAAGACACAACTATGTCCCATGTTTATGAAAGGCAAAGCACGGTCATTTACAACATATCTGATATCCATTAGCAAAAGAACAGAGGAGGGCACTGCATATATTTGATCCTGCTTTATGAATCAAGGTTCTTCTGTCTACAGATTTGTAGAGACAAGCCTAACCACAGCTTTCTCTCCCTTCCACACAACTCACACGGTTTCCGTGGTTTTAAATGGCCTGGACTAGGATAATGAGTGAATGCTGGGCTTCCAGTCAGGATGTTTACATCCTCTAAGCATTAGGAGTTGTTTTCAAAGGCAACAGGATGAGTGAGATTGTTATTCTGAGGGAGGTTTGTCAAGGAATTTTCACATGACGTAATATACCAAAAATCATTTGAAGTCATAGAATCTGCTAGATAATTTCTGTGAGGTAGAGTTGGCAGCAATAAGAGCCAGGTTCAATATCTAGGGATTGCTCCTAAAATATGAAGCAGAACTGGTCAAGCCTTCACCAAGTAATCTGGAAAAACTAAGCACCACCCTTCGACACCTTTAAGATACAACATTTCCAGGCTTGCAAGCACAGTGTATAACTGAAGAAAACATTTATGAAGAGATAAAAATACCACAGCCACATTCTAAAGCATGTAACCATAAAGAAATGTCCAACCCACAGTATGTTGGGCAGTGTCCGGTGCCTCAGTTTCCTACCTTGTAGAATGAAAGAATAATCCCTTTAACATACTGCTCCCCTTTCCTTCTGTTGTACCCCACTCACAATTGGTTGTCTTTAGCAAAGACCCAGAGTTCAGAGGTGCATTCATATGGGCTCACCTCCCACCCTTGAAAGGGCGTGGTGTCAAGCAACATCTCCACAGCTGCTGCTATCTCTACAAATGGCTTCTTCTTATCTCCACCACTGCTTAGCACCACTTCTGTAACACCACATTTTGCATTTAGCGCATTTAGCCCCCCTCTTAGTGATTTCACTGGCTAACAGGGAATCTCTGTAGTGCTACATCTTTGTTGTGTTCCACTAAGACACTCTTCCCCTACCAGATCTAAGGATTAGGCCCTGGATGTTTTCACCAGTGATTTTGGCTCTAGTAATCGCTGAAGAGAAACAAGGATGTTCAACTGAATGCAGTCAGTTCTGCCTTCAAACACTGAAGAGAGAAAGATCAAATAATTTCCAGAACCCTCTAAACAGATCCTCATCAACAACTAAAAACACCTACTTCTCATCTTTAATGCACATGGGAATCCCTACCCCACTTCCTAGTCAGTGAAATTCAGTTTAGGGCGACACCTTCGTTCATGCCTGTGAAGTATAGTTCTGCTGCCCTTTAGGCATACTATAAGCATAACAACATGTCATTAGCCTACATTCAGAGTAAATTTTAATCCAAAACTAGCCAAAACTGATCACTTTGGCAAAGTACCACACTGCTTTGCCAAACACCTAGGCAGAGTGGGTGTGTTTATGCAAATATAGTCTGCTCCTCAAGTCTTTTTCCCCCAGTGCATCATTAGATGTCAGGGAACAGTTCATTCAGACTGCTTATATCAACAGAAATAGATGGTAGAACTAGACACAAAACAGACTTCTTCCTTTTGTTGAAGAATCAAATCACATTGTGCTGAATTCTGGTACTACAGCTCCTTTACACTCGCTAGCAGTGTAAAGCCTTTGTGTTATTTTGAAAATGCCCATTACCTGTTTAAATGTGGTATGGCCAAAACCGTGATGCTAAAAAAAAAAAGAGGCAGTTACCTTTTTTTTTTTATTCCTCACACCCAGAGCCATATCATTTCTTTAATTACACAAACTAACTTATTCTTCTGGGAGCACTGCTGAGACATTCTAGTAATAAGACAGTCTGCTTTATAAATTTATCAGAATAACTGGCATACAAATTCTGGATTTAAGAAAATTTTACACCATCTTGATAGTTTATAGAACCTGAAGCAGATGAACTCATCTTGATTTTCAGATCCAAAGTTTTACTTACAATGCTAGAACTGGACAACTCTCGTTTTACTAATTTTGTCCTATAAAGTAAACAAATTTGATACACAAATTCTGAAGGTTAAATATGAAACACTGAGATGTCTTTTTTACTGAGCAGTTTTTGTAATTATAACCATATTTGGATTTTCATTAAATGTTGCATCCCTATGGACTTTTCAGTGGATGGAGAGAAGGTGCTTTGTCTGAGTTTTGAGTCTTGGACCTAAAATATTTAATTGTCTTTTCTGTGCCAATGCCAAATATTAGTATTGTATTCATGTGACTCCCTCTGGTGGCTAATTTAACAATTCCAAATATGGGGCTGGTCTTTCAAATATTTTGTGTAGCTCAATAGCTGAGCTCCTGGACTTTGATACAAAATGTTAGAGGTTCAAATCTTGGTGAGGTGGTGATTTACATTTTTAAAAATCTCATTTTCCTCTTCGAGACAAAAGACTACATTTTGATAAACTACTTTCCCAAAGTAAAATTGAAACAGAAGTGCTATCAGGTTTGTTTGGTTTTTTTATTCAAAAGAACCCAACCATGTCAGAAAATAATTCACTAGAGGTACATCATCAACACAAAACCAAAGCCCTCTTATGTATCTAGTTATGTGGTCCTTAACACAATCGTATATAAAAGCCTCACAGACATTTCTGAAATCATCCTCCTAACACCCTTATGATATTTGGAACGTGCTATCCCAATTTTAAAGATAAGGAACTGAGGCATAGAACTGGCACTGAGGGTTTGATTCTCATTTACACTTTGGCCATTTTACTCAGCCTTAATCATGTGAAGGGGCTAACTGAGAATGGGGTTTATGGTCTTGCTTTACCTTCTTTGGACAGAACAACACATTTTTGCCTTTTTTTTTAAAAAATGAATACAAGTACCATTGACTCCCAGAAGCCCATTGGCTGCTGCTCTCAGGCCCTTTTAACACCTGGTACACTGTAGTAGGGCAACAACTCTGCTACATATACCAGCTCAGAATCTCACCCATTGTCTCCCAAGACTCGTTGGAAAAATCCTGTGGCTATAAATCCTAATGTAATAGGTATATGGTAACAATGGGTACATCTGCACGGGAACTGGAGATGTATTTTCCAGCTCAGGTAGACATAGCTGGGCTAGTATACTAAACATAGCATGTAGCTGCTGCAACAGCACATATGATGGGATGAGCTATCTGCTTGAATACATACCTTGGGTCTGGGCAGGATTGTATCAAAGTGACTAATCCATCTCACTGCTTGTACCATAGTTACACTTTTATCTTTAGCACACTACTTCGATCAGAGCTAGTAGAGTATTACACATTGCAGCTCCAGTGTGACATACCAAATAACTCTGGGAGTGATAAAAAAATAAGAATGGCCATGCTGGGTCAGACCAACCAGCCCAATATCCTGTCTCCCAAACAGTGCCAATGCCAAGTGCTTTAGGGGGAATGAACAAGGCAATTATTGAATGATCCATCCCCCATCAGCCAGTCCCAGCACCTGGTAGACAAAGGTTTAGGATGCCCATAGCATGGCGCTGCATCCCTGACCAAGTTGGCTAATAGCCATTGATGAATCTACCCTTCATTTACTTGTCTCATTCTTTTTTGTACCCATTCATACTTTTGGCCTTTACAACATCCCCTGGCAATGAACTTCACAGGTTGACTGTGCATTCTGTGGAGTAATTTCTTATTGTTTTTTAAAACCTATTACCTATTAATTTCAACAGGAGACCCCTGGTTCTTACATTGTGAAGGGGTAAATAACACTTCCCTGTTCTTTTTCTCCATACCATTTATAACTGTACAGACCTCTATTACACACCCCCTGTAGCATGGCATCTGCTCACCACTCCTCTCTTCAGTCCACATCTGAACCACAAAGGACATGGAGAACCTTACATTTGCAGCCACCCATGGTTTATTTACAATGTGCCATAGAATCTCCCACCACCATATACCACATTACCTGGGCCAGCTGTCTCTGGGACTACTCAGGGTCCAGTGAAACAGACAATACCTCTGTACTCCTCCCAACTCCTTTCCTCTCTGGGTCTCATGGTATAAACCCTGCTAAGCCAGAAAGACAGCTGCAGCTTCTGACCTAATCAAACCCCCAGGGAGGCTGCTTAGCCTGTGCCTACGCACAGCTGTCCCCTCTCAGGCAATCAAGCATCAGCCCACCTACCTCATCTGCTGCCCCTGATCTAGCTACGTTAGCGTGGCAGCCGGCTGGCCAGTTGTTCATTCCACCACCGCCCTGTCACACCCCTTAGTCGTCTGTTTTCTAAGCTGAACAGTCTCCAGTTTTTCCATCTCTGCTCATATGAAAGCTTGCCACTCTCCTCATCATTTTTGCTGCCACTCCGGTACCTTTTCCAAATTCTAATATATGTTTTTTGAGATGCGGTGGTCAGAACTGCATGCCATACTCAAGGTGTGCACGTCCCGTGGATTTACAGAGTTGGATTTATGATATTTTCTTATTACCTATCCCTTTCTTAATGGTTCCTAATATTGTTAGCTATTTTCTTAACTGTCACGACGTACTGAGCAGATGTTTACAGAGACCTGTAGACTGGGTAGATACTGGTGCGTGTCATGTATTGCTCCATGGATATTTGCCTTGGAATCCTTGACCCAGTTTATGTGATTGGATTAGAAATCAAGCTTTTATTTCCTAGTAGCTCTCTTATGTGTCAGACCTATATTAGAATGGTGACCTTGCCCACTGCATCTGCCTGACACGTCCCTTTCAGCTCTTCACAAGGATGATGGAAAGTTGTTTGTTTGTTTATTTTTCAAACCTATGCCTCTGGTTCCCTTGTTCCTCCGCTAGCTCTAGCTGATGTTTGCCTAACTTGTGTAGGGCACAACCCACTCCAGCTATGGTTAGGACACAGTCCATGCACATTCTCTTTGCCCTATATGTGTGGGTCAGGGAACCAGCCTCTCATCTGTCTCGCCTTCGCTTTATACACCTATCTACTCACCAGTTCAGCATTTATCCTTCTGGTTCCAAATACTAATGCCCATCCGTTACATTTCCTGTGTGTCCTGTCTCATGTCATTTTTTCCCCTCACTGCCAACTGAAGATGGAACACACACCATTTACCACTAAACTGTATACTTCCATATGTAAATATGACTAACAGTGCACCAACTAGGATACTCTGTAAATTCATGGTGAATTCCTGTCGACTCAGCTGTGACCAGAATGTCCATACTTAGGCACCCTGAACCAGCCAGCTATGGATCTGCTGTGTGAACCTAGGTTCAATTGGGATGGGTGCACAGCAGGATGTTATGCATACAATGTTCTGAAACTCTGACGTTCTTCACTCTGTTGGGTAAAAATTTGTTTGATACATTGCACCAATTGTACAACATCATGTCCATACATAATAATAAGGGCACTTTCATTTACCTGCAGAATTTCATATAGAATATATATTAACAATCTATCCATCCATCTTCTTACAGAACCCAGGCTGCATTTTAGCTGACCATTTATTAAAAAAAAAAATAAAAGCATGTAGAACCTAACTGACAAGAGCATCCTGAAAGAGAAGAATACCAGATACTCTTTTGCTCTACCTAAATAATATCATAGCCCAAAAATTGGCAGTGCAAAACATTCTCTGCTTTTACTGACGTGAAACAAAATGCTGCTTCAAATAAAAAATAAATATACACATCAATATTTAAAGCAAGTAATTTAAATGAACAAAGATGATGAAATAGAGCCTATCTTACACTGTGCAGCTGTTCTGGTTACTGTGTGCTGTATGCACTTGTCCCTGCAAAATATTCAGTACTCCCATTTCTCTGGCAATCTACAGAATCAGGCCCTCGACTTGTGCACTCTGTTTCCATGAAGTCTTCTCCTTTTGGTCATGCAGAAAACTAGTGATGTAATGTTGGTTTCATTCCCGTTGTTATTTTGTACTGGTTTTCAACGCAGCATTTCTAATCTTTCTGAGCCAGATCCAGCTGTAGTTGCAGTGGTGATGAATGGATGCATGCATACATCCAAAAACAGAATCTGGCCTTTTCTCATTAAGGCCCATCTTTCCATGGGCACTTTTGTAGAAGATAATTTGTTCATACAGGTTTAGCTGTTGTAAGGTTTGCATTTGTGACAAAGGATTATAGCTAAAGGCCATGTTTTCTTCGTTGTATGTTTGCTAATATAGGGATTCTCATCATAGGTGACTCATGCCTCCTGATATTGGGAGTCCCAATGTAAAGGGGGGGACACATGACTGCCCCATGTGTCACCTCAGGGAGGAACTTCCAGCCCCACCTCCCTGGGCCAGGGCAGCAAATCCTGCTGGCTCCTGGACAGCTAGGTCCGCAGGAGCAGAGCGCCTCTGGGAATGGCTGGGGTCAGCCCTAGAGCAGGAAGACTCACAGCATCAGTGTCTCCTGAGTTCCTGGACATCTCATCAGGGAAGGCATGAGGCTTGGGCAATGCCCCTATCTCCAGCTGAGCAGAGGCTAAGAAAGCTGCTTCTGGCACCTTCCCCAGCAATCCCCACCCTGTGCCAAGCATGGGGACCACTGTGCTCTTCCTGCCCTACCATAATTACCTGCAGGCAGGAGTGGGAGCTCTGTCTTTCTCCTGATACGCCAGCCCTCTGCTCCCCATCCAGGCCCATCTGTCAGGGACAGGGCCTGAGCAAGGCAGAGTCCTGGCAGGCCAAGCAGAAATCTGAGGGGCACTTGATCCAAATGCCCCCAATAGGCATCACCTATGATTTCTCAACCTAGGGCTAATATAACTAACAGGTCTGGAGAGAATGGGGTTGCAAGCATTCTTCTTTACAGCTAGGAAGGCAATTCCCAACACTTTTTTCTTTCTATTATCACATAAGGTCATAGTATAGAAAACATTAAGAATTACTGTATTCCTGTCCTAGTTAGTTCTGTGAATAGACATGGCTCACTGTCATGGTCAAGGAGGGACTTTGAAAACAAAGAACATTAGAGTGCTTTGTTTAAAAGGGGAAAAAAGAATGCTTGGTTTAATAATGAAACCCAGTTCTGGTAGTATAACTCAGTACAGTGATGCTTAGCAAAATCCTTAGTAATCAAATAAATAATGCAAAGGGGGAGTCAGGTGGTAACAAACTACCACTACTGTGCTTGTCCCGCTCCTGACCCCCACCTCCCGAACACACCCCAGAAGCCTTTATAACTATTCTAAAGAAAATAGGCCCTTCACAGTAAACATGTCTGTATTCCATTGTGTTTGCTGCTCCAGGTACAAAACTAATCTAATTTAAATTGTTTGACTATGGACAATTTAGTTAAAATCACTAAAGGAAATAGAGCTTTCTGAATGGCTTAACTGCTTCCAAATGTAAAAGTAGGGATGAAACCTGGACACAAAAAAGGAAGGGAATAAATTGTAGTAATAAGTTAGAGAAAAAAATAAATGAAAAAGCAACTAAATTGGCTATCATAAAAATTTAAGTGTAACAATGAGTTTACTAAAGTCTCAAACAAGAAAGGTAAAAATTTGGTACAGGAGAAGTGAAACCAGTTCGTGCAGGGTAAAAAAATTAACAAGGGTCCAATTCCATGACATGAAATGTGAAACCATTGCAACAATATGGTGGGGGAGAAGTTTGTTTTCCCTCCTCAAATGCTGCTGCAAGACAAAGCAAGATCTGGAAAGCCCCAGGCTTGTATTGCTGTTTGCAGCTGGGGGACATATACATACAGGTGTAAAGTCTTCCAGACACTGAGTTGTCAACATACAGCTTCAGTCTGGGGGAACAGTCTCCAAATTGCACAGTACGGTTGTGATGCTGGGATGGTAATAAAGGAAAAACTGCGTATGCTGGTAATAACAAGTATTGTGTGGTGGCTGAAGAAGCCCACTTATGGTATGGACCCAGGCAGTGTTATTTTAATTGGCCTATGTTCTATTTCACACCTAAATTTCTTGTGGTAATAAATGAAATACTTTTAATATTTTGTACCAGTTTTTTTATACTGTATTAAAGCAAATCTAAAATTACAGAAGGATGCTTTAACAGCGGCGCAAGCTGATAATGTGGAATCATACCCTGGTCAGCTGTAGGTGGTCAGCATGAAACCCTTGGTTTGTACTTTATAGACTCGTAGACTTTAAGGTCAGAAGGGACCAGTATGATCATCTAGCCTGACCTACTGCAAAATGCAGGCCTCAAGACCTCACCCACCTGCTCCTGCAATAGGCCACCAACCTATGACTGAGTTATTTACCTCCTTAAATCATGATTTAAGGACTTTAAGATACAGAGAATTCACCAGTAGGTGAACCATGCCCTGTGCTATAGAGGAAGGCGAAAAACCCCCAGAGCCCAGACCAATCAGCCCTGGGGGAAAATTCCTTCCCGACCCCAAATATGGCGATCAGTTAAACCCTGAGCATGTGGGCAAGTCCCAACAGCCAGTTACCAAGAAACAATTCTCTGTAATAACTCAGAACCCACCCCATGTGGGTTCTCCCCTCTTAGGCCACTTGTAAATCCACCACACGTAGCCAAATATCAGTCAGCTTCCAAAATAGGGTAATCATACCATCCCCTCCATAAATTTATCACGCTCAGTTATGAAAGCAGTTATGGTTTTTCCCCCACAACTCCCTTTGAAGGCTATTCCAGAACTTTATTCCTCTAATGGTTAGACACCTGCATCTAATTTCAAGCCTAAATTTCTTGATGCACAGTTTATAACCATTTGTTCTGGTGTCCACATTGGTGCTGTACTCAAATAATTCCTCTCCCTCCCTGATGTTAATCCCTCTGATGTCTTTATAGAGAGCTATCATATCCCCCCTCAGCCTTCTTTTGGTTAGGCTAAACAAGCCAAGCTTCTTGAGTCTCCACTCATAGGGCAGGTTTTCCACTCCACAGACCATCCTTGTAGCCCTTCGCTGCACCTGTTCCAATTTGAATTTATCCTTTTTAAACATGGGGGACCAGAACTGCACACAATATTCCAGATGGGGTCTCACCAGTGCCTTGTACAGCGGCACTAACACCTCCCCGTCTCTACTTGAAATACCTCTCCTGATACATCCTAGAACCGCATTAGCTTTCTTCATGGCCACATCACATTGGCGGCTCATAGTCATCCTATGATCAACCAGTATTCCCAGATCCTTCTCCTCCTCTGTCCGTTCCAACTGATGCGTTCCCAACTTATAGGAAAAATGCTTGTTATTTGTTCCTAAATGCATGACCTTGCACTTCTCATTATTAAATTTCATCCTATTCCTGATACCCCAGTTTACAAGGTCATCCAGATCTTTCTGTATGGTATCCCGATCCTTCTCTGTATTGGCAATACCTCCCAACGTGGTGTCATCCGCAAACTTTATTAGCACATTCCCGCTTTTTGTGCCAAGGTCAGTAACAAAAAGGTTGAACAAGATCGGTCCCAAGACAGATCCCTGAGGGACTCCACTGGTAACCTCCCTCCAGCTTGACAGTTCACCCTTCAGTATGACCCACTGTAGTCTCCCTTTTAACCAGTTCTTTATCCACCTTACTATATTCATATTAATCCCCATTTTCTGTAACTTAACTAATAACTCCCTATGTGGAACTGTATCAAATGCCTTGCTGAAATCTAAGTAAATTAGGTCCACCGCATTCCCTTTATCTAAAAAATCTGTTATCCTTTCAAAAAAGGAGACCAAGTTGGTCTGGCATGATCTCCCTTTTGTAAAGCCATGTTGTATTTTATCGCAGTTACCGTTATCCTCTATAGCCTTAAGTACTTTCTCCTTCAAAATTTTCTCCAAGACCTTGCATATTACCGAGGTCAAACTAACAGGCCGGTAGTTATCCAGATCATTTTTATTCCCATACACTTTGAGCCTAGTGTTAGTGGTGGTTCAAATGCTTACAACTACTGTGGTCTTGGGAATGTGTTGCTGAGTAGCAAACTAGAAAAAGAAAGCACAGACAAACAGGACTATCATGCAAATAAAACACATCTTAATATAAAAAAGAAAAAAGCAGTGGAATGCAAGCCTGGCTTGCAATGAATAATTAGGCATGGGGGATGCCTCATTTCCTGAGAGACAGAATGAGGGAGGTAGATGGATCAGCAGGCTGGAAACATTATGTCTGTATTAGCTAAAATAAGGGGGAACACCCAAGCAGCCATTTACAGTGGACAAGATAACAACAGATAAGCCTGAAACATAAGGTAAGGTAAAGAGTACATTATGCGTGAATAGTGTGAGACTAGAGCATGCTGTTTATTATGGGTGACCAACCTTTTTAGGTGAGAGGCCACATTTTAATTCTTTTCTCACTCGAGGGGTCGGTTCGCAAATTTTGGATAGATAAGGCAAGGGTGGCAAGGGAGAACTGCGGAACTGGAATAGGGCAGGATAGGGAGCCTGGCAAGGCAAGGGAGGCATGGTGGGAGGGCAGAGGATCAGTGCCCCTGAGGGGTGGAACCCGCTACTTCCTTTCCCCCCGCAACTCACCAGCTCCCAATCCCCCCACCTACTTTGCCCTGGGTCAGCTCCCCAAACCCTTCCCCCTACGCTGGTTCCCAGCCCTGAACCATCCCCTGCCCCAATCCTCGCCTTGGACGGCTCTCCCCTTCCTCAACCTTATCCCGGCCTTGGCTATCTCCCGAACTCTTTTCCCAGTCTCCCACCATCCTCATGCCACCACCCTCACACCAGCCACCACCCCCACCCAATCCCAGCGCTGCACTGTCACCCTGCCAGCACTGCCCCCGATCCCAGCCCCACACCTCACACACTCCTTTCCCAGCTTCGTGCCAAACTCTGGCTCTGCGCTGTACCTCCACCTTGCACCACGCCCCTGGCCCCAATCCCAGCCTCACGCTGCTCCTTCTGGCACCAAGCCTCCCCCCGACCTCTTTCCTGGTCCTGCGCCACCCCCCAGCCTTGATCCCAGCCCCACACCGCATCCCCTGCCCTGCAACATCCCCAGGGCCTCTATACCAGCCGCAAGGCGCCTCCCTGGCCCATATCGTGCCTCCCCACACACACACTGTGCACCAGCCCTGGGCCTGATCCTGACCTAGCACCATCCCCGGGGCCCCACACCACCCCTGGGGCTGCAATCCCAGACTCACATCATCCATGAGGACCCATGCTGCCCCTGGCACCTCACCGGGTCCCCCTATATGCCCCCCAGGTTCCCCTATATGCCCCCCAGGTTCTCTCGCACCCGTGCCTGAGAGCCAGTGAGCCCCATCATGCGTCTCGTGGCCTTGCTGGGTCCCCATTGGTCCTCATCAGGCCCTCCCACAACCTTGCTTGGGGGTCTGGCACCTCCCTGCCAGAATGCTTGGGCCCCTAGGGCCTTGCTGCAGCCCTGTCAGGTCCGCGCTGGGTCCCACTGCGGTTCCTCACCTGCCCTGCTGGCACCACGTCTCATGGGCCAGATTCCAGCCCCTGGAGGGCCGGATTCTGGCTGCAGGTCATAGGTTGGACAAGCCAATTGTACATTTATTGGTTCCTACAAAGTAATGAAGCCAGTCCCAAAATGTGTGACACAATGTATAGTAAATGCCTAATGTGTAAATGTATATAAAAGAAGAGGTCTGCTGTGTAACTTTGATTGTGTGGGATGCCCTACACCCAACCCTTAGGCTTGAAACAGATCAGTTCAAGGTTAGGCCAAATAAAGGAACCAGAGTGATGAGAGTGGAGTTGAACTGAGTTCTTGGGGAACCAAGTGGAAGAGGTCTCAGTGGAGCACCAACACTTATGAAGTTGTATGTTACTGTGACTTTTATGAAGTATTGGTCACAGTAACACAACTACAATGCTACATATGTAAGGGAAGATCCTGTTATTTGAGATTGGAACTAGCCTTATTGAGATAATTACTACAGAGGAATAATTGAATGTGTTTGAAATATTTAAAATGTGATTTAATATTTGGAGAAATTGCATTTGGACATAAAAACTAACACACAAGTCACAGGATGTTTATAAAATGTGTGTTTCATTATATCTTAGTGAAGAAAAATGGCAAATATTGCTTTGATATGTTAAGCAGGATGGCATTAAAGGTGACTAATAGAGTATGCTGCCATTACAAAGTTCCAGCTCTACTTACTGAAAGCAACACACTCTCCTTTTAAGAATACCCATCTGAAGAACAGCCACCTACAGCAAAACTTCAAAGGAAGGGTAGGAGATATGTTTCAGTCCAGGATTTTGGAAGTGAATCAAAGAAATATGGATTGCATAAAACCACCAAGAAGCTTCAGGAAAAACAAACAAACAAAAT
Source organism: Pelusios castaneus (assembly GCA_007922175.1). Lineage (NCBI taxonomy): Eukaryota > Metazoa > Chordata > Testudines > Pelomedusidae > Pelusios > Pelusios castaneus. Next base: position 6,193,149 of record ML685797.1, read on the forward strand.
GGATTCAATATGTGCAGAAAAATATTGCAGTGGATATAGATGAAAAACAAGCCACAAAACTACCTGGGGAAAAAACAGCAAAACAAAGGTTTTAGAAACACCCTAAGGAAAAAAACTATATACAAGGATAGAAAAAACCATGTGGCTATATAACCTAACCATGAAACACTTTAACATCCTCTTTAACACTTTATCACTTCCACTATCCACAGCTACCTAGTTCCCCCTGAGCTCTGAAGTGTTAAGTTGTGCAAAAGCTCCTTTTAACTCACATTTATCTTTTATTTAAACCACTCGATTCACAATTTTTCATTTTTTAATAAGACACCTTCCAAGATCTCACTAGCTACTAAATTCTGAGACCATAACTCTTCTATTTTATTTTCCAAAGTAACATGTCTTTTTTTTGACAGCCCTAAGCTTACCTTTATGGTTTTTGCAATTATTTCTTAAGTAAGTATACTTAGACTGCAAATCTGTAGTCATTAAATACAGTTCTTGAAGGATGGCTACTTTTTACTTAGGCTTTATGCAAATACGCAAGAGGGATTGTGTTCTCCCCAATCTTCCAGGATTTTTTTTTACTGACTTTAGTTTTTTCTTTACAACTTTGATTTGCTCTTTATGCTGTATGCTTTCATCTCTGAAGGCGGCACTTTTTATTTGTAAAGTTTTAGTCAGGAGAAATAATCCTTGTAAAACTGCTGCTTTGATTTGGGCTTTCTTTGCTTTAGGATAAAAAATCCTAAATACTATTTTTTTTCTGATTGTCAATGCATCCTATTATTTGAAATGTTAGTGGTGTGCAATAGGCCTTTGCTGTGCAATTGATCTATTTGTTTATGGCATTCAACAGATCTTTCCCATGCTCTGCCAAATATTATTTTTTAAATTTAATATCACTGTCTGGAGAGGTTTTTTGTTTTTTTTTTTCCCACCTGATCCCAGTCTTTCTTGATACTTCTCTGGGGAGTCCATAGGGTCCACCCTTATATTTAATCCTCTTCTCCAGCATGGTGCTAACTCTCTCATATTTAAACCCTTAAACTCTTTCAGTGCCATTTTCCTTAATGTAGGTTGTGGCCATCACACTAAGGGGTGTAGAGGTTACATGACTCAGAGAAGCAGTTCTGACCCATGATACCATCTAGCATTTCCCCCAAAACTCGTGTTTCCCCAAGAACTCTGTTCAACTCCAGTCTTGTCACTCACTTTATTTGGCACACACAGTTCAAGGCAACTGCACCTATATTTTCTCTCAGTGGTCCAGCAAGGGACCCACTGTCAGGCTTCCAGCTCCCCAGCCATTGTCTTTCTTTGGTGGAGACCCATATCTCTCTTCATCCTAACTGGGGTATTTCCAGGTTTCGCAGTTTTCTGGCTTCACTGTGTTATTCCCAACAGAGACAGACTACCAAAGCACACCTGCTTGCTTTCTCTTCAGAGTCTGGTAATAGAGTGATTCACAATATGTATATGTTGTCACGCAGCTCTTTTTATGCAAGCCTATTTTATTTTTCAGGTAAAAGCATTAGAGAAGACATATTAAAAACAATAAAATAACCTACATGCATGATAATACATTTATCAGAGTCAACGCCAATCCTGGGTGTGGGCTCTGGCTGAAACGGTCCTTCCAAACCCCACCAGGAAATTTCCTTATGGTTTCAAGATCATAAGAGCTTCAACTCAGAACAAGTACACGTAGAAAATGTTAGAAAATCCACCCTTTATACAGTTCAGGGATCTTACGGAGTTTCCAGGAGCTGGTAATTAGTACATAATAACATTTCCTCTCCAGGGCATAGCTTCAAAAGGGTGGATTCAAAGTAGGTTATTTGCATTCCACTTACCCCCAGGAACATCTTAGGAATTCTACTTCACAGATATTGTTCCAAAAACCCCTTTTAAGTTCCTTATACCTTCCAGAGATTGGGAGTGAGAGCAAGGACTCAGATCCTTTAGCTAGCCACCTTCACCAGGATGGTGTACGAGCCAGAAAAGTTCCCCACAATAGTGGGCCCATTTCCCTGCTATTTACATCAGGTCATAGGTCACCTTCTTTATATCACACAGGGAGTGAAAATGTTCACAGCTCTTAGCAATGTAATTAAGCCAATCTAGCTCTGTAGTATAGACTGCCCTCAGTGTCCAAAAGAAGTTAGGTACATACAGTGCTTTTTCTGTGATGGTACTCAGGGGTACTGAGTACTGGCAACTTTTTTTTGTGATGGTACTTGGGGGTACTGAGTACCGACACCTTTTTTTCACAGCAATGCAGCCCCGGCATCAGGCCCTGGCTGAGTACTGGCTCCATTTTTTTAACCAAAAAAGAGGGGAAAAAAAGCACTGCGTACATACAGTTCCACAAAACACATACACAACTGCATTTTTAACACAATAGTCCCAAAGGTATTATATCTAATCCAATAAGGTTTAACTGAATTCAGTAAAGTTTATTCAAGATATTGCAGGAAGTGATCATTCTGGCACAAATTAGTCATGCTATTTCAGACCTATTTCAGGAATAGTCTCTCCCATAGGCAAATATCTCCCAAGTTGAATAGTTCAACATCCAGAGCCCACAGAAAAAGGCAGATGGCTGAACACTAGACAGAATGCTCCTTAAGACTAATTTGTCTGACATTGTTTTGTCTGCTTCTGTCCTGCAATGCAGGAATTTTCTTATAAAATCAATATATACAATCATTTCCATAGTATATCCTACAGCTAAAACCAGGAAGAGATTTAAGAATTGATCCTGAATCACTTGTGCACCAAAATTCTTATTGACATAGTATAAGTTCAGGGGACACAAGAAATGCAGGTCTGGGTCCCAATTTGATGATCTGACTTTTTCTCTGTAAATGTACATTGAAATGGTAGCACGAGGCATTGCACGTAAGTGTCTGACATTTTCTGAGATGGAAGCATATATTTTTTCTATATGCATTCCTTAGAATATGTTTATAGATAGTGATCATTTTTCAAAAATAAACAAAAAGGCTACTTATCTAGTAGAGCTGTTTGTAGTATTAGTTTTCATAAATGTGAACTGTTATAATACATATTTGCATTTCAAGGTCCTAAAAAGGAAAGCAACAATAATTTCTGTCTCTAATTTTTAGTATGATCTGCTTTTCCTCTGGCTGTCTTTCCAGAAACCTGAGGCCAAACACATGAGTCAATTAGATTGTGATAAAATGAATATTAATAAAGCTCAAGTAATGGTTCCCCAAAGGGACAGTAAAACTATATATAGCTTATTTTTCCTCTTGGTTAATATGCCTTTCAACATATTTAGATCCTACTAAAATCCTCAGTTCTAGAACAGTAAAGAAAATACTGGGAAATATTTTTTTAAAATCAGGTACTCATTTATTTGAAATATGTAAATGATCCCCTTTAATGTTGTGCTATTTCAAACAAAATATACTAAAAATGATCTGTTTTTCACCTGATGTGGCTTATATAGAAAATTCAATATCAATGCTGTCAAGTCTGGGGAAGGAGACGTTCTCAACTAATTTCTTACCCTGATCTTTATATTTCCCCCAATAAAAAATAATAGCTATTATTTTAATTAGTAAACAGGGAACCACAACCAGCTAGTATACAGCACGTTGCACAACAGAGTGAAGAGAGAAAATTCCAGTGAAGGCCAATGGAATAAATCCCCATTCTTAAGAAAATAGACATTGAATCTTAAATGTCCCCACAGTGCACACAGGAGCTATGTCTACACTTGTAAATTTAAGTCGACTTTAAGTTAGTTAAAGTTAGTTTAAGTTAGTTAAATCGACTTAGCATGTCCATACTTAAATTTAAAGTCAACTTAGGGGGGAACTTACAAAGTTGACCTAGAATGTCCACACTGGATGCCTAGGTCGACTTGTAGGGGCTAGGGGGACCTTGGGCAGGTCCACGGTGGCAGGGGAGGCACCCCTTGCCCAGTGCCAGGGGGCTCAGTCTTTGCCCCATTGTACCTGGGTACAATAGGGCAAAGGGGGACAGGGACCCTGGCAGGGCATAGGGGCAGGGAGGGCAGTGGGGGAGTCCTGGAGAGCCCTAAGTCGACTTTAAGTCGATTTAGGGCTACTCCAGGTCTACACTGGCATAAGTCGACTTTAGGAAGTCGACTTAAGCCTAAAGTCGAATTAAAAGGAGGTTTAATAAAGTCGACTTAATTTTCATTAAGTCAACTTCATTTTCCTTACGTCGACTTAAGCAGCTTGCTTAAGTCGACTTAAGGAAAGTGTAGTGTAGACGCGGACTAAATTAAGTCGACTTAAGCAAGCTTAAATCGACTTAATTTCTAAGTGTAGACGCACCCATATGCACTAAACATGGAACTCAGTTCGCCAACCACTGAGTCAGCTCTGCCAGAATTCAAACCAGCAATACAAGGAATCAATTTGTTTCAAACCTAATACACGCACGACTAATTTTACAGTTGATTTTGCCAGATGGTCTAAGTAGTGAAAGCTATAATTAATCTGATTATAAATGGTCAGGGCTTTGATAACCTCTTATTGTCACCTATGTCTAATATTTGGCTTTGGGGGTGGAACTTTTCATACTTGGCATTAAGGGGAAGTAACTTGGCCTCGCAGATGAAACACTGGACTGGGACTTCAGCCATTAACATTTTATTTCTGAAAAGCACTATATAAGAGCTAAGTTTTATTATAAGACAAAATATAAATGGATTAGGCCATTTTTAAGTGAGTATTTTAAAAAATTATGTACAAGTCCCAGTCTATGACTAGAGGCTCCTAGGCTATAGTCAAACTAATAATAAATATTAATAATATACCTTCTCACTCTAAAAAAAAAAAAAAAAAAAGGCTGAAAAAGAACTGACTGGAAATGTGGAAAGATATGTTTATCTGAAAACAGCACATTGCATATATACAGTAGAAATGTCCACTCTCTGTGCAGGGGCACTTGTCAATATGCAAACAGATTTCCAGCCATGTCTACTGATTTGAGGACTGTGAACTGTTATAATTCCAACCATGTCTACTAATTTGGATGCCCAATTTAAGGCATCTCAAGATCAGCACACAATAACAGTGACATCCAAAATTAGGGGCTGTGCTTGGAATTGCTGGATGAAGGGTGCTTGTGTGCAGCGCTCAGAGTGGGATGATAAGAATTCAATAAACTGCCACAAACACCAATACCAAATGTCAGATCAAAGTCTATTTAATTACATTGTTACTTTCTCTCCTCTCCTTTTTTTCCCACCAGCCCATTGCCACTGAATTCCTTAGTGTTCCAAATGCTTATCCCTACCATAATGCTTTGCAAATGGCATTCAATTGTGAATGTTTTTAAGTTTCACTCTCAGTGTTTTGTTTTATTATTTTTAATTCTTCCCCCTTGTTTAAACACACTAAATTCCTCTCCCCATCTTCCCATCATCATTATTCTAGCATCTAAGAGCTACAGTCAAGGACCAGAACCATCTTGTGTTAGCGCTACCCTCTCCATCACATTGAGCCCAATCCTCATTCTGGAGTCACTGCACTCTCCTCCCCCACAAAACACATCGCCTTTCTCAGCACGAGTTTGCAGCCTGAGCATGATGTATATTAGCACCAAGAGTTCAGAGGTTGAGCAAATATGCTGAAGAGGGTCCTCTGCTGCTTGCTTCAGCGGTGTGGGAAGTTCAATCCAGTCTCTTCCTCCCCCAATCTTTCCTTTCCCTCTTATTGTTACTGCATAGCTAGTTGCAGCCAGAGTCTGTATTTCTCTTGCAGGGGCTCTGACTTCAACTCTAGTGGGGTGCATGGGATTATGGGACTCCTTTCTAACTAGCTCAGATGGGGATGGCCACTTGGACTAAATCACTCCCCCTACTCACTGTAGGAGCCAGGAAATTGGGAAAACTTAGTCCACGCTGTAACTTCCATGCCTGTTGCTTCTTCCTGCATTAAATCTTGTTGCTTGCTGGCACACCACAGAGAGTAAATGTTTTGTTTAGATCTAGGAGATACTGGCAATGATGGTGAAGGATGAGGAGAGACAAACTGGCAGCCTGCCCATGGGGATAGAGTTTCTATTCCATGACTCCATGAGGTTTGGAGGCTACAAAAGGAGGTTGTATGACTCAAATTCATTCCACTGAGAGAAATAATAGTTCATGACTCTCACTTTAGTTGCCTGGGACCTCTGACCATGTTCCCTATGATTTACCATGGTTTGAAAAGTTAAAATGCCCAAAACTAAGTTATCATCATCAAAGATAAAGAGATAAAACTACATGGTTAAGAGGTAAGAAAGTGAAAGCATCATAAAGCCATGTTATGTTGACTGCTCTACACATGTAGTATTTTTTGCTTCCATTTCCCTTATTAACTGTAATCCTTAAAGTAATACTCTATATTTTAAATGTTTAGCACGAAAAATGCAAGATATCTAAGTGAAGGTCACTGCAAAGCCCTTAACTTTACATCTTTTTACATTTTCATTGTGTTGCACTTAATTATGCAACATTACTATACTGACAGGGCTGGATAAAGGGGACCCAGGGCCGTGGGCTGCCCACTTTTATGGGCCCCCTCCTGGGATCCCGACCACCCCACCCTGGCAGCCAGGGAGCAGGCCAGCCCTGGGGGTCTTGGAGCCGTGGGGCCAGAGGCAATGATCTGCGATGCTCCTGCCCCACCCCGGGCTGGATGGTCAGCCTCAGGGGTGAGGCCAGCCAGTGCACGGCACAACACAGCACGGCTCTCCAGGGCCTTAAGCACCGTCGCCCACCCCACCAGGACTTGCCAAGGGGGCCCTGCCATGGCAACCTGATAGTGCTCCAGGCCTTGGAGGGCTGTGCTGAAGGCCGCACCATGTGCCAGTTGGCCTCACACCTGGAGTGCAGCAGATGCTCATCAGCCTACCTCGTCCCTGTGGCAGAACAGCCCGCCCGGGGATGGGGTGGGAATGCCACAGACTGCTGCCTCTGGCCCCAGGGCCCTGAGCCCCAGGAGGACCCCCAAACCCCACCAGTGCTGTGCTGGCCGAAGCAGGACGGTAGGGGGCAGGATCAATGAAGGGGCTTTAGAGGCTGCAGCCCCGGGCTCTAGCCTAATGGGGGGACCCGGGCTGCAGCCTCTAAGGCCCCTGCATTGATCTGGCCCTGCATCCTGAGGTAATTTTTGTGGGTTTAATTTTATAACTGTTTCCAAAAGTCACAGATGTGGTTTTAGAACCACACACCTTATAGAGCAAGCAATACTTCCGGTGACACGGCAGAGTAAGTTGCCACACAAAAATGTATAAATTCTATTCTAAATTACCAATCCGTAAGTATAGGTATGATGACAAGTTATTGTGATGGAAAGTGTAAAACTTCTGTTGTATGTTTATTTACTGATCACGTAGAACCCAGGGAGTATCCTGAGGAGCCATTAAGGACATAAGGAATACAACCATTGTGTCCTTAATGGCTCATCAGGTTACTCCCTGGACCCATTGTAGCTGGCACATTCCTTAACATTAAGGAGACAATGGTTTTACACAGCCGCCTCTCTCAGACATTTCAATAAAATCACATAAGTTAAAGTATAGATAGAACACCAAAGTCCTAACTAAACTAACTTCTAATACAAATACAATTCCTAGACATAAACTATATAATCATTCCCAGCAAATTACTACCAAACATGACATAGTTCCTATGGATTATAGCATTTATGATATATGAATAGAAAATAATATCATAAATGCTTCCCTAAATCCAGACAGCATCACACAGGGCTCTGCCCTGCCCTTTGGGGGGCATGCCAGGCACCTCCTGTGCCCCCCCCCAGCAGGGAGGGCATTGGTGTAGTCCTGGGGTAGCCCTAAGTCGACTTAGGGCTACCCCAGGGCTACACTGGCTTAATTCCCCTTCCTCTGTAGCACAGGGCATGGTTCACCTACCAATGAATTCTCTGTATCTTAAAGTCCTTAAATCATGATTTAAGGAGGTAAATAACTCAGTCATAGGTTGGTGGCCTATTGCAGGAGTGAGTGGGTGAGGTCTTGAGGCCTGCATTTTGCAGGAGGTCAGACTAGATGATCGTACTGGTCCCTTCTGATCTTAAAGTCCATGAATCTATGAGTCTATGAATTCTACTTTAAAAGTCTAATTAAGCCCTAAGTCTAATGAAAAGGTGGTTTAATAAAGCCGACTTAATTTTCATTAAGTCGACTAAATTTACAAGTGTAGACGCAGCCACGTATACCACAACAGGATTGCTTAGGTTTAGTCAGATTTTCCCATTAATCATATTAAGAGGAAAAAATTAAATTTTGAACACTTTGGAGAATAAGAAAGAAATTTTGAAATAGAAGTATTCATTTTTAAGCTCTCCCCTACATATTTTATCAATGGAAAAATAAAATAAAGTGTCAGACCTAACTTTCATTTAAGCTGCAACACTTTCAGTATCTAGTTGTTTAAGATCTCTGTTGTGGGAATAATTGAGTGCCCTTTCAGAGTATGTGTTTGACTCTGAAGTGAACAGCATTCTTTTCCTAGAGTATCAAGGTGTTGAAAATTACTGCTACCTATATGTTTTTGCTTCTCAGTCTATCTATTGGTGACAGCTCGGTAATTGGTTTTTGAATGACATAAAGTTCTGGCAGTTTGAGCCACTATATCATTGAGATTCAAAGCATTCACTCAGTAGCTCAGACTGAGTATTTCTAATAGTAAGAAATGACTTACTTAATACTATATCAGTAATCATCTAGGACTGGGAGAAATTGAAGCAGGTGAACTATTGTGGCAAGTGTTAATAACTAAAACACCTCCATTTTGTTACGTACATAGACCTATTCTATTTTTGAGATCAACTTATCCCCTCTCTCAAGAGTCTAATTTTAAATTAAACATATTTATTTGTCTTTTGTTCTGATCATTGTGGCTTATTATGGAAAAACTTAATTGTTCAACATCCACAGCTGGACAGAAGAAAATATGTAAAAGGTTACTGATTCCTTGGATTTCATGTTGCATTGGGAATGACAGTAAAACATGAAAAGGGACTTGTTCCGTGAAAAAAATCTACAGTAAACTAATAAAATCATAGAACTGGAAGGGTCCTCACGAGGTCATCTAGTCCAGGTCCTGCACTTATGGAAGGAGTAAGTATTATCTAGACTATCTCTGATGGGTGATTGTCTAACCTGCTCTCAAAAATGTCCACTGATTGAGATTCCACAACCTCCCAAGGCAATTTACCCTAGTGCTTAACTACGCTGACAGTTAGGAAAAGTTTCCTAATGTCCAACCTACACCACCCTTGATGCAATTTAAGCCTATTGTTTCTTATTCTGTCCTCAAAGGTTAAGAATTTTTTTTATCCCTCCTCCTTGTAACAGCCTTCTATGTACTTGAAAACTATTACCACGTCCGTCCTGGAGTCTTTTCTTCTCCAGACTAAACAAATCCTTTTTTTTCCCCCAGTCTTCCCTCATAGGTCTATTTTTCATAGACCTTTCATCATTTTTGTTGGTTGTTTGAACTTTCTCCAGGTTGGCCAAATCTTTCCAGAAATGTGGCATCCAGAACTGGACACAGAACTTCAGCTGAGGCCTAATCAATGTGGAGTAGAGCAGAAAAATTACTTCTTCTGTCTTCCTTATAACGTTCCTGCTAATATATCCCAGAATTATATTTATTTTTCTGCAAAAGTGTAACACTGTTGACTCGTATTTTTGCCTGTTTTCCACTGTGACCTCCAGATACCTTTCTGCAGTACTTCTTTCTAAGCAGTCATTCCCCATTTTGTATGTAATTGTTCCTTCCTGAATGGAGTACTTTGAATTTATCCTTACTGAATATCATCCTATTTACTTCAGACTATTTCTTCAGTTTGTCTAGGTCATTTTGAACTTTAATTCTATCCTCCAAAGTATTTGCAACCCCTTCCAGCTTGGTATTGTCTGCAAACTTTGTAAGTGTACTCCCTATGCCATTATCTAAATCACTGCTGAAGTTATTGAACAGAACAGGACCCAGAACTGGTCCCTGCAGGACGGCACTACATATACCCTTCCATCTTTTCATTAATGGAAGGATTCCATTTACATATGGTAAACGTTCTCACATCTGCCATGTCAGTACGAAAAGTTGAGTTAAAAACACAGCTAGGTTAAGCATAACCATCAAGATGTTACATATCTTGAGGATAACACATGGTAACTGTCCCCACTCTACTGAGCACAGGTCAGGCCTCAGATGGAGTAGAGCACTAATACTGGGCACTACACTATAAGAACGTTTTGGACAAATTGAAGAGACTCTAGAGGAGAACAACAGAAATTATAAAAGATTTCCTGTGCTGAAAGGTTAAAAAGGGGTATGTTTAGTTCGGAGAAACAAAGACGAAGGAGGGACCTGGTATTTGTCTTCAAATGTGTAAAGATTTGGTATAAAAAGGAAGGTGATTGCTTGTTCTCTACGTTCCCTGAAGGCAGGACAAGCAACAATGGGCTTAATATGAAGCAAGGGAGATTTAGGTTAGATATTAGGGAAAACTTTCTAACTTCCAGGATTAGTTAAGCACTGGAACAGAATGGGAGGATGTAGAATCCCTGTCCCAGAAGGATTTTAAGAACAGGTTAGACCACGGGTTGGCAACCTTTGCCGGCCCCCATGCCAGTCCCCCCAACCACAGGTGCTGGAGGTGGGGCCAAAAGGGGCAGGGGCAGGCCTCGGGTTCCCTCTCAGCTGGGGATGGAGCTGGCTCCCCTCAGTGGGCAGCCTCCAGCTCCCAGCCAGGGCCAGCACCCCTTAGCGGGCAGCCTCTGGTTCCTGGCCCCAGCAGCGGCGGCACGGAGCTGATGGCCCCTGTTGGCCCCACTCCCTGCTGGGCAGCAGGGCTGCCGGAGGGGAGCAAGGCGAGTCGGCCCCAGGAGCTGGCCCTGGCCACGGCCAGCAAGAGGGTGGATTGGCTCAGCCTGCCTGGAGCCACTGCTGCCAGCGGGAGCCAGCCCTGGGCCCGGGAACCGGATTCTGCTCTCCAGAAGGAGCCGGCCCCAGCCCTGGCCATGGCCCCAGTCCCGGCCGGGAACCCGCCGGTGGATGCTGGCCCTAGCCCAGGGGCCAGCTCCCGCCAGCAGCAGCGACTCCGGGCAGGTCAAGCCACCCTCTTGCCGGCCCTGGCCAGGGCCAGCTCCTGCCATCCTGCTGTTGCCAGCAGCGGTGGCTCTGGGTGGGCCAACCTGCCCCCTTCCCCTCCAGCAGCCCTGCCCAGCAGGGGGCGGGGCCATGACCGCACTCCTCAACGGGGAAGCGTGGCGACTGGGGGCCTGGACCTACAGCACGCAGCTCTTGTGGCACCAGGCCACGCTGGGGGACGGGATCAGCAGGGGCCTGAATAGCGCCACGTGCCAGGGGTTGCCAACCCCTGGGTTAGACAAACACCTGCCAGGCTGCAAGGAATAATCTAGGTATACTTGGTCCTTCTTCGGCACAGTGCGCTGGATTGGATGATCTCTTGAGGGCTTTTCAAGTCCTACATTTTTAAGATTCTGTGATCTTACTGTAACTGTTAATGCTTTGGCCCTTCCCTTCCCACTCTCTCCAAGCACCCTCTATCTGTTTAAAACACTCACCTTTGTCTGAATTTATGCTGCACAGCAATTTTCAAAAATATCCACTGGTTGCAGTGCCGCCTTTTCAGATTTCTGTGGCCTGCCTTTTCAGAGATTCTGAGCACCTGCTGCTCCCACTGATGTCAACTGGAATTTGGAGTGCTCTGTATCTCAAAAAAATGGGGGCTGAATTGTCTCAGAGTGGGCACCCAGAGATGCTCAAAATTGGATCCCACTTTGGCTCTAAGCTTTTTTGGAGGAGGGTCCATGTCAGCTCCTATGAAGCATTCAGCGCACTTCCGGTGTTCAAAAAGGGTTTCTTGGCAACACTTGCAAAGCTTTGTGCTGACACAGCAGGGTTAAAAAGGCAGCACTAATACAAAACATTAGCATAAATAATTGCCAGGACATTGTGGTGTTGAAACAGATTCTATCCAAGAGGACTGCTGTAAATAAGGATTGGAAATACGGGATACATTTTTAGCAGTGACAGTAATTAACCGCTGGAACAATTAACCAAGAGTCATCGTGGATTCTCCATCACTGACAATCTTAAAAACATGACTCAATGTTTTTCTAAAAGATCTGCTAGAGGAATTATTTTGGGGAAGATCTATGACCTATTTTATACAGGAGATCAGACTAGGACAGTCATCCTTTCTGGCCTTGAAATATATAAATCTAATGAAGGTTTGATACATGGAAAATGTTTTCATTTAACAGATTTCCCCCAGCCACCAGGTCAATTATTACATCTTTCCTTTTACTGCCCTATGGGAGTTTGGTTTTTTTGTTTTGTTTGTTTGTTTTGTTTAATAAGCTTATTTCTTTAAAAAGAGAAGGAATCCCTGTATTTCTGCATATGCTTGAGCTTGAAGAACTAATACATTTAATTCAGTGGCTGTGCTTGTTTCGTCTATTTCTAGGCAGGCGAAGGGATGAAGAGGGTCAGTTAAGAAATGACTTGGTTCCAGAAGATCAAAGAAGAGATCTGTCAAGACTTCATACTCTCAATGTCTGATATTTTATTGCAAGCCACTGGGAGCTGGAGCAAAACCTTTAGCTTCAGAGCTCAGCTTGAAAAAGTCCCAGAATATTAAACAATGAATGGGAGTCAAGGAAGGAGTCTGTAAGCTAGAGAGTAACAGAAATAATTGGAGAATTAGGAAATGCAATATACCACCCACAGCTGCACTTGCTACTACAGGAAAGTGGAAGATAATAAAATGAAGTGTGGGATAATTAGCTAAAACTGTGCTGTAATCTTCAACAGAAAAAAATAGATCCTTGATGTAAGGATGTAAGCAAGGTTAGGAATCTGAGAGCCTCTCTTGCTTAGCAGCTAAGTAGGGAGGGGGGCCACTGATTTACCTGTGCTTTGTATTTGCATGACACTCAGCATAATTTCACCCAGAGGCTGGGCATGATGGGAGTTGGTATGTGTGACTGGTTCAAATCCTCTAAATCTGGTGTTTTATCAGAAGGGGGAAAGGAAATATTGCTCTTTCATGATATGCCACCCTTTGATTGTATATCTGTTATTGACGAAGGAGCTGATGGAAAAGTCACCATCAGCAACAGAGAACTTGGAAAAGTGAGCAACCCTAGTTTTCAGAATTGTAAAACCAGGTGGGGAGGGGGGGTAGGCACTAGCTCTGTTGCAGTTGTGCCTTAAGCTAACATCTCTCTTCCCCACCCATTGTTAAAGAATAGACCCAAGGATTTCTTGTAGAAGCTCTATTATTATTTTGATTGAGCTGGACTTACTAAGGAAACAGAAACTTCCCAGTGAGCTGAAATCACTCAGAGCTGACTGATGTCAGGCAGAAGGCTGGAGCCCTGCAGCTAGCAGGTGTGGCCAGTGCGTGTGTGGTGGAGCCAGTGGACAGCAGCTGTAACCACTGGATGGTGTGGTGGAGCCAGTGGATGGCAGGTGTGACCAGCAGGCAGTGTGGTGGAGCCAGCAGGTGGAGGCAAGGAACAGCAGGTGTGACCAGTGGGTGGTGTGGTGGAGCCAGCAAACAGCAAGTGGAGCCAGTGGATAGCAGGTGTGACCAGCAGGCAGTGCGGTGGAGCCAGCGGACAGCAGGTGTGACCAGAGGCCAGCGGCAGAGTTGGTGGACCCAGACAGAGTCTGCGGACAGTGGGTGTGAGTGGCCAGTGGGTGGTGTGAGCAGACCTTGAGGTGGCAGAGGACAATTGGAAGGGAGGACTGAGGGCTGACTCCCCCTCCTCTCCTTAGTGGTGGAATGAGTTCTGTCTATTGGGTTTTGTGGGAATCTTTGCACTGTATCCCAACCAGTGCTGCGTTTTGATGTTGCCTTTATTAAACCTTTTATGTGTTACACTCAGACTTGTGCTTGCGAGAGGGGAAGTATTGCCCTTCTAGGGCGCCATGGGGATGATGTGTAATTTCCCAGGAGACTGGGTGGGGGCTCGAGCCAATTGGTGGTGTAACATTATTTGGGAACCCCTAGAAACAGAACCCGGTCCTTTGCTGCTGCCATCACGGCCTGGCAAAGGGGTTACATTTACAAAGAACTCCCACCAGAAATCATCCTCCAGTATTTATCACTACATGTTGTATTTTGATTTTCTTTTATGTATTCAAATACTTTATATATACGCTTAAAATGCAACTCATATTTAAATGTGCAAAAGAATCGCCCTTTTTTCTTCAACACTTTAAGAAGTTCTAAGGACAAAAGCAATCTAATCAGAAATATGGGATGATGAGACGAGGCAGCAAGGAAGTGCCTCTTCATTCCTGAATGAAGAAACATTACCCACAGAACGTCTATTAACTGAAAGAGAATTTTTTATTGCTACAACAGTGCAGCCATATAAACTGATTTCTGTATCACACTGGTATTATTACTGAACATTGTCAAGAAAAATGAGACACAAGCCGAAATTTTGTGACAGACGGCAGTGGCGCAGATGTCCCAACCACATTTTTTGCTCTAATAGATCCCACACCAAACTGCTGCAAGCCACTACTTCGCTCACATCAAGATTTCCTAATTTCTTTCTTTAAAAAAAAAATCTGAAAATGTTTTTGTCAACAGAACAATTTACACAAATACTAGGGAATGGAGCCTGTTTCAGAATTGAAAAAGAAAGAACAATTATTAAGAGGTCATTATAGTCAGGTGCACAGTTCTTAGAAACTTGGTTTTTCTGCTAGAATGAAATACACCTTTTATCACAGAAGAACAAATAGTTCAACACACACAGAGAAACAAACATTGTACTAAATACCACAGAAAGGGCAGTGAGAGGAAGAAAATTGGACAAGCAAAGTGACAGATTAGATACAGTAACAGAAGCTTTATAGACCCAAAGATTTTCAAAAAGTGGATATTATTACATTGAATCAGTGGCATTGCTGACTCTGGGCACACGGGGCACAGGCCCCAAGTCCCAGCACCAGTACACTGAGTCCCACTAGGGCGTGGCTGCTGGAAGTGGCTGGATCTGGCCCTGATCCCAGCCGAGGACCCGGGGCTCGGCCAGGGTTAGCAGCAGTGGGATCCGGCCCTGACTCCGGAAGGGGACTTGAGGCTCAGCCACCGGCAGCGGTGGGATCCAGCCCTGACCACAGCTGGGGACCTGGGGCCCAGCCAGGGCTGGCAGAGGCTGGATCTGGCCCTGACCCCAGCCAGGGACCCGGGGCTTGACCAGGGTTGGCAGCGGTCGGATCCGGCCCTGACCCGGGCTAGGGATCCGGGGCCGGGCTTTCAGTCGACTGTGGCAAGAGCCCAATCCAGGCCCTGGCAGAGCCCCAGATTGGGCCCAGTGGCTGGATCATGCTGGGGGTGAAGCGGGCAAGGCAGGGGACAGGGCATGGGCCTGGGCCCCGAGCCCATTTTCAGGGCAGTGATGCCCCTGCATTGAATAATAATAGAGTCAAGCGCTCCCCTCTGTTCCATGAGTAAAGTTAAATGTCTGAAGTGGGGCTGGAAAGCAGTTGGAAAAGAACAGTAGGTGCTTGATATGTTCCCCTCCAGACTGGCGCCACCAGCAGCCCTTTAGCGTGACCAGTACACATTGGGTCTCTGCAGAAACTCCAGGGGTATTGCTGCCAGTCAAAAACCGAAAGAGTTTCTTGTGGGAAACCGCAGACATTAATGGTGTTCAGAGCAGCTTTAACTTCTGCTGGAGGGCTTCTGGTCCACTCTTACATGCAGTGGGGAAGCACTGCACAGCCATGAACCAGGATATTAATGTTAGCTTCGTAAGCAAGCAGGCTAAGCTGCCAGCTGAGGACATTTAGAGGCAGTGTGGGTTGGAAAAGATCCCCCACACAGATGCTTCAAGAAAAATAGGGTTGAAGTCATAATTTTTTCCCAGGGCTCCTCAAGCACCATGTAATTAGAAGGTCATACACATATCCATCCTATCTGGCATCACTTCTAACCCCTCCACTGCAGGGGTGAATAATGCGTTAAGTTTTCTGTGCGTGCAGACATGAAATAGCATCACTAGTTTGTGTGAGAAAGGGAATATAGGGTATTCTGAAATGGAAGAGACCATTTTGATCATCTAATCTATGCTGTTTCCAGCTGAAAACATTTCATTACAATATATTTACTTAGAATTGAAATAAATACATATGCAAGGATGTTGCAGAGCAGAGAAAGGCTTCAGAGGTATTTTACATGTTTTGGTGCAAATTTTCCCAACAGGCAGTAGTAGAAGGATGCTGATTTAAATCTGGAAAATCAACCTTTTCCTCCAAGACTATCAAACATTTGACAGCGGTGGGCACTTGTTTTTATGGCTAAAGCAGAACACTGGCGTAGCCAATGCACCTTCTGTGGAATCAAATCTCAAGTGCCCCAGTTGGTAGAAAGTAAGAGAGAGAGCCAGAGGATATGTCTACTTCTAGGGTTGCATGGTTTGATGCCATGGGATCAACTGAAGAAGCTGTGGAGATCTGCTTAATTGATCCTGGAAATGCTCTCAGGTCGACACAATAAATCCACCCCCAACCCCTGAAAGGGGTAAGAAGCAGCCCAGAGTGGCTTTCGGTGGCAGAAGTGGCAATTTCTGTGGCGCCCTAGAGGGTGCCATGTGCCGCTGTTGGAACACATGCCAGGGGTTGCCTACCCCTTTGTTAGAGGAAGGGAGACCTTCACATTGCTTTTCAGCCTAATGCAAAGAGCACTGTTATTGGTAGCTATATTGAACCCTTCTTGCTGATTTCATAAAGGGGAGTGGTTGTACTACAACCATCTGAGAGTGAGAAGAGATAACTACAAAGGAATTTGCTGCTCATCCCTCAAATATTTCCTTCTTAAGGACTGTCTATAATGCCCACCCCATACTATCTAAACATTTCCTAAGTAAATTAAAAATGAATGGTGAGGTCTGTGATACTTCCTAGAGTTTCCTGTTCTTCTCCCTTTTCTGGGAGCTCTGGGTGAACTATGTGCATAATTTTTTAATCCATTCTGATTATAATAGTGTACCTTTATCAAAGATGTAAGTCTGATGGCCCAAGACAACATAAATCCACAAATGAAGAGGAATAGACTGTCAAGGCCGTGGAATGATGCAACCGTCAATTCATGTATAGAAAAAGATACTGCAATGGGAATCAAAAGATACATGACATAAACTATGTAGTGCAAACTAAAAATAATTTTAACCCCTGTAGACAAAGGCACTGGTTTAATCTAACAGTTCAATAGCTGACATAAAAATAAAATGGGAGAACCTGCCACCTGTAAGCAAGACAAGACGTATAGGAAAGTGGGTCGATGATGATTACCATGTAATAGTTCACAAAGAGCAGGGAGTGATTCCAGGTGTAGATCCTACTGAACTGAAAGACACAACAAACAGTCTCAGCTCAGACTGATAATGAGACAATGCAGAAAATGGAAACCACATGCCATTGTGATGATCCACTCAAACTGACTAGAATTGCTGAAACACAGTCATGGGTTAAGCAGAAGAAGACTCCTAAAATGTCAGCAAGATCTTGAGTTTCTGTGTGTTTCACATTTAAATTTCTTCTGCTATTCATGCTGCTTATGTGCACACAAATGCCAAATTTCTTCGGCTTTGCTTGTTATGAAAACATATGTTTTATTTACCATAGAGTAGCTTGATGTTTGATCTACTGTTTCTAGTAAACACCTACAGTACCATGCAAGCACATTGTTGCCTGACATCTATTTGACAACAAACATAAGCTACTTGTCTTCTCCTGCAAAGTCCTTCACAGCTTCTTGCCTCCCAACCTATCATTTCTCATTCAGCATCAAGATGTCAACGCCTGCCTCTGATCAATGCATAATGCCAGCCTACATTGCCCACTTGTTAAATGTTTAAACTGGCACCTTAATGCTGCCTCCACTACTACCCCTTTCAGGGTATGCCAACATAAAAAAAATAAAGGAAAAATAAAAGCTGGGGTAGCAAGTTTCAGAGGCCGTCAACTGAATTGGGCTCGCACCATGGCACTAAAAATAGCCATGTAGACATTCAGGCTTCGCTGGAGCCAATGCTGTGAGACCTGGCAAGGGGGTGGGTTCCTAGAACCCAGGTCCCAGCCCAAGTCTGAACATCTACGTGGCTATTAGCTCCATAGTGTAACCTTTGGGTGGGCTAAATTCATTTAGTTGCCCTTCTCCAGTGCCCCACAGAAATCAATCCCAACCCCTATGGGGAAAGCAGCTGGAGACCCAGGATCCAGTCTGTACAGGACTCACGGCGAAGCTTGCTCAGAGCTACACTCACACATTAAAATACTACTAAAACAAACATAACAATGAACTTTATTAACTACTAACTAAATGAACCTTATCCTAAGAAAACAAACTACAATTAACCAAGGACAATCCCTTGCATGACAGATACCCAAGAGTCCCAAAGTCTGTGTGGAGTTCACCCAACTCTCAGCTACAGTCTCTGTTCCAGTGTGGAAGCTTGAGTGGCAAGAAATAGCTGTCCTCTTCTTTCTTTGCTGGGATCCTCTGTAGCATTCCATGCAGGCTTTCTCTTCTCCTCTGCAACCAGCCCTCAGTCCCATATGCATGTCTGCAAGGTCTGTCGCAGATGACTCCTTTACATGGAGAAAACATCTTGTTCACTCCTGGCTCAGCTCCTCTCCAGAACACTGAGCACATGGGCTCCTTTCAAGGCAGCTCCTGCCTGCTGTCTGCTCAGGCTGCTGCTCTCCAGTCATCTGACTGATCACACCAGCAGGGTACACTGTGGAGCATGCTCAAATTGCTACCACTCCCTGCTTCTGGAAGTTTCCAGTTGTGGGTCACTAATCTGCCCAACAACAGTAACCCACCCTCAGCAGGTCTCTCAGAGATAGCCTTTTCAGGCATATGGGTTACAATAGCATAAGCCAAAGTCAGTTGACCCACACTCCGAGACACTGCCTTTTTTTCGTGCTGTGTAGACATGCCCTCAGTTGAGATAAGCTCCCTGTAAACATCCACAAAAGTAACACATTATCTTCTCCTCAAGTCAAAACTCTGTAGGAACAACAGCAATACATCATAAAAAGGAAGCATGGGTAATTGAATAGTCCTTTTGTAAGGAGGATATGACTGATAGTTCAATGATTCTTTAACTTTCCAGAACTTCTAGTCATTAAATGTAAGGTTGCACATTTTCATGACTATATCAATTATACAATACTCCATAGAATGTTATAATTAATAACCAGCCACATTTAAAAATATTATCTGTATGGGAGGTCAGTATTAAGTTATGTGTCTGAGTGCACTTTGAAACCAGTATGTATTTTTCATGTGCTCAAACAAATCTGAATAAAATTTATATATTGCCTATTCCAAATTTCTTTTTGCCTCAGAAAGACCATTCATTTTAATTCTGTGTCACTTTATTTCAAAATTCCTCCCAAGAAGCCACTATCTCCTGAGTAGGTTTCTTCTTTTGGAGGTGAAAAGAGGGGGTGAGAATGAGTAGTGTTCCTCTAATGAAGTCACAGGAGAAAATGAATTAAGGCCTGATTCTGTTCTCATTGAAGTAAATTGCAAAACTTTCAAATGGTAAATTCTTGTAGATTCTAAAATTATTTTAGTTCACAAGCTAAAGGAAGAGAAGTCAAAGGTGAAATGAATCATTACGTTCTCTTCATTCAGTTGTTGTCTTATTAAGACACAGAGTAATTTAGTTAACAGGCTAAAAACTGGCTAGGACATAACACAATAAAGACCCAATTATGACAAAAAGCAGCTTAAGTTTGTTGAATATTCTATAAAAATCAATAACCATTTACAAAAGCCCCTCAAATATTTTTTGTTTGTTTTTCAGCACGATCACAAATAACGAATTAAGGAACAAGTATAATGCTGCATCAATTCTGAGCTCTGGTTCACATTCACTTTCATTTTTGAAAGACTGCATATATCAAGAACAACCTGAGGATTTCTATGTATGAAAAGTAGATTGTTTGTACTAAAGGTAGAAAAGTTGGCACTTTTAAAATGCTTTAGGAAACCCAGGAAGTATGCACTCGAAATTTATTCTCTCGTGGAATGATTTTTCTCCTTTATTTTATACTGCTTTGTTATTTTAAGGTTGCTTCTGAAGATGAGGAGGGGTTTTTTGTTTGCTTGTTTTCCAAAACATTTGTTATGAAACTACCCCCAGCAAAATATATGAAAGTGTCAATAGATAGAAGTGGTCACATTTTGGGACAGACGCTTCAATACATTTCTTTAACTGTATGATAAAAAAGACTAATTAGATGATGCAGCTGTGCCACTGTATTCTTTAGTGAAGATGCTAGCCACATGACGGAAAAGCTTCTCCTGTCAGCATAGGCAGTGGTTAAAGTATAATTTGATGGGCCCCAGAACCCTCCTAAATCTCCGGGCCCCCTTCCCGTATTATCTGGGCCCCCTTCATGCATGTGCAGGCCCCAGCCCAGGTAGGCATTTGCAACCACTTCTCAGTACCACATGTGTTAGTTATCGCTCCATAAAAATATTTATACTTTTATATGGTGTTTATATCTATAGTAATTATTGTCACAAAGTAGCAAACACTGCATAACACAATAAGTATTTTAATTAACAATGGTGGGGCCTAGGACCTGCCAGCAGCCAGGGCAGGGCGGAACATGCATTCTGCTGGGTTTTTCTATTTTTAGGGGCCCCAGAACTCTGGTCCTTCAAATTTGTGGGCCCCAGAACTGCATTCCAGTGTGTTCCCCCTTACTTTAACCCCTGAGCATAGGTACTCCATCTCCCCTAGAGATGATAGCTAAGTCGACAGAAAAAGACACAGCACTGTCTATGCCAGGAGTTCAGTCCATATACCTGCATCACTCAGAATTTTCCACATCCCTGAGCAACATAGTTAAAATGATGTAAATCTGCAGTGTAGACCCAGCCTAAGTAGTTTCTTTGGAACGGGATGAATTCCACACCTAAAGCAGACTGAGCACTTTATGAAAGTGAGCATGTTCTCCACAGTTACTCATCTAATTAGTGAAATGAAATACCTCTTTGCATCAGTTTTCTTCTATAAGAAGATATGAAATCCATAGTTCTGGAATTTCATTATATAAACCTAACATTATTTATTGTACAAGGAGAATTAGGGCCATATTGTTAGGGTATTTAGGTACCTGAAGTTGCAAAGGGACACCTAGTCTGATTTTCAAATGCACCAGCTCCCCGACTGCCACTGAAATCATTGGTAACCAAGATGCTTTTGAAAATCAATTATCAGCATCTTTAGGTATCTGAGTATCTTTAACAATACTGCCCTAAGCCAACTTGGGGAATATGTATATATCCTAATGAAGCCCAAGGTCATTACATTCAATTATTTATTTTCTAGCTTATCTACTTTTCTTTGTATGTGCTTTCATTGGTTGAAAACAAATTCTGATCAAGTAACAGACAAAGCAATACTCGCAGTCTCTTTCCTCTGAAGTTATGAAAATAGATTCCAAGAATATAGAGAGATAAAGATTATTAAGAACGATACTGAAAATGGACAGACAGTGAATGATTTGACAGAAAGTTTATAAATGAGTAAAAGAGGATGTACACACTAGTAGAAATTAGATTAAGACTACATAAAAGAACAAAAACAAAAATGTTCACTCCATTAGTCTCTGTTTTAGCTCTCTGTTCCTTAAAGGAAAATCTACTATAGCATTCTACATTTTACTAGAGGATTCTAGATTAATTTTTTTTCTTCATATCCACTTTTAATATTGGATAGAAGAAGAAGGAAGAGCATAGACACTACTGTTGTCCATTTTATTTCCAATATGGCTTGTTCTCCCATCATGCAAAGAAATTACGAGCAACAATTGCTTCTTCATAAAGAATAATTTTATGCAATTAATTTAATCTGTTTCTGTTTGTATACAACAGAATTGTATTTCTGTCTGCAAACAGTGATTTTCTTTAATGCATTAATCAAAAAATTTTCAGGAATTGATTTCTACTAATAATTCACACCCTGAACTTCATTAATGAGTAGTTTGTTGTCAATGGTTTATATATATATTTAAAAGAGCTGTTTTTAATTGGAGCCGTGCCACATGATGCAAGGTTTTGGGGTTTTTTTCCCCCTTAATTGTATTAATGTAAATCTGATAATTAATTTACCCATGTGCAAACAAAAACAAAAAAAAAATCACATTTACTTTCCACTAATATTTTGCAATATACAGTTAATTCTCTATTTTGGCAAACATTCCTGCAAGTAAATTTATTTACTAGCTTTGCAGAAAGTGGAGCCCAAAGAGCATGAATATATCATATGTGTACTTGTTTACAAGTGAAATATTCACAAACAACTTTTGTGCACTATTTCACTCCGTTCTAGGACCAAATTCTCCAGCCTGTGCAGCCCTTTTCACCTCTGCAAACTGAGTGCAAGCTGGGTGTAAGTCATTATCAAATCAGAATTCTTATAGCCAATGGCAATAGCATTTTTGTACACCGCCCCACCCACCCCACCCCACCCACATCTTTTATAGCCTCCTTCTGGCACAAGAATAAATTACCACACAAGAAGCAAGGTAATGGGGAAAAGAATGTTCCTCATGTCTACATTTGCAATCTATAAAAACAAAATTGTCTAAAGCTATCTGATTAGGACCTCAAGGGCAATGAAGGTAACTCTGCAGTAATAGTAACTCCCCAGTGGCAACATATTCTATTAAATCACTTGTAGTTTACAAAAACTACATGTATTAAAATGTATAGGGGCAAGCTGTGCCTGTTTCTTATGCAAGTATAAAAGGCAGGAGTTAGAGTACTCCCCACCCCAAAGGGGCTGCTGACCCAAAGGAAAAAGGAAGAAGGGCCATGCTGGGACTTGTGTCTCGATGGAATGATCTGGCCCTTGAAGAGACATGCAATACTTAGGAGGATATGTCATCATGAACCTACAAATAGAGTTATTCTGGATTAGGGAGGCAGAACCTTCAATACGTGGAATTGATTAACAGAAATACAATGCTGTAGTTCCTATTACATATGGACATTTTGCTAATCAGAAAGTCACGGCCTGGATTAAGACATAATAAAACACACCCAGCTTGTCTGATGGAATTTAGGTCATAATGTCCATCTGTGGGCTTCACAAATTACAAAATCACACACAAAAAAATTAGGTTAAGTGAAGATTCTGATCAGACAGTGGTTGTTTATGTAGCTAATGACAAAGGCACACCACAGATACGCAGTTATTTTCCTGTTGTCAGTTGGTCACATTTAATACAATTTAGCGATAAAGGCTTACAAGCTTTCATGGTCATACCAAACACAATGGTTTCTTTATCTTCTGATAAGGGAGTTAAGGGAAGAACAAAAGAAGAAGGTTGCCAACATCTAAGAATCGGTAATAGGGCAGAGGTTTAGACTTCAAGGCTAACAAAAGATGATGATGAAAGTATTGCCAGATTCTTAACAAAAGAACAAATAAGGTTATTTGTGTATCTGAAAATGAGATCAGGGCTTGAACTGAAATATCAGATTCTCGCATTCCTGAATTACTGGAATGTAGAAAAAAGGTGCCTGCTTGGCTTCAGATCTTAATTTTGCATCTTAACCACATCTCTATTTATTAAAGATGAGCTACAAAAATAATATTTTGGACTCTTATTCCCCCTTTTAGATAGTGACCAGACCTCACTTCCACCTGTTTCAACTGGAAGATACTGACTAGATCTCTGGAGGACCTAACTACTGATGTCATACTGAGCTGAACATGAATTATTGCTTTTCCTCCACACAAGAAAGGCTGTACCCCTCTGATTCCCAGTGGTAATGAGGGAGAAGGTGAGCAGCATTATAGGACATCTTCACTTATCCTCTCTCACTTTGCTAGAGGGTGGGAGCTGTGAAGCAAATACCTGGCTTTTCTAGTGTAAAAACAGAATTTTCTTTGATGGAGAGGGCCAGTAGTTTGAGGTAGAAGAGCACCTCACTTGTTCTCTTGTCAGTTACGCTTGCAGATATAGTCTTCTGCCTATTCCAGATGTACCCTTCAAAGTCATCTCTTAATAACATCACGGCCTTAATTAGTAACAACCTATTTCTGCCTCCCCCAGAGGACTAAAACAATTACATTAGTCTCAGGGAGTGCTTTTTTTGTGATGGTACACAGGGGTACTGAGTACCGACCCCTTTTTTTCACAGCGATGCGGCCCCGGCTCCAGCTACCACGGCCCCAGGTCTCAGGCCAAGTACTGGCACTTTTTTTTTTTTTTTTTTTTTTTACAAAAAAGCACTGGTCTCAGGTAAATCACTTAGGGTGCATCAACATGTACAAATTAAGTTGACTTAAGGAGGCTTAAGTCGACTTAAACTACTCTGCGTCCACACTGGGATTTTATTAAGTCGACTTAAGCATTTCCTTAAGTCAACTTAATTGAGGAGCAGGTTCCTCCCACCCAAGATGACCCAGAGGAGTGGACAGTGTGCCAGACACCTGCTGCACCTGCCGGTGAGTACTCCCTCACTCTCTTCCTCTCTCCTTGCGGGCAGGGCTGTGCATGCCTGTGGGACAGGGACTGCAGGGGGACATGGCCCAGGGACAGACAGGGTCAGGGAGGAGCGGAGGGCCTCCCTCAGGGGCAGAGGGGCTGGGGGCTATGTGGTGGTGGGGAGGTGGAGCCAACCGGTGCAGTGGTGTGTCTGGAGATGGGGTGGGGACCGTAGGTGGGAGCACCAAGGCCAGACAGCATGCACCCAACACCAGTGGCACGTGGCCTCAGGAGAGACCCCTGAGGCAGGGCTGCCTCCAGGTCACCACCGTGGGCACCACACCTGACCTGGGCAGCAGAGAATGCCGGCATGTACCAAGGGGACAGGGATTGGGAAGCAGGGGGATGGTCAGGGGACAGCAGCTGCGGTCAGGCTGCACACAGCACCAGCTAATGGGAGGGACTCTCTTCTTTGCTTCTCCCCAGCAGACCCTGCACTCTTGCCATGTGGCACTCCTGGGGCCCCACCAGCCCTGACCAGGAGGAGGGGAAAGAAGGCACCACGCTCGCGGGATGAGCTCCTTGAGGACTTGATCCGCATCAGTGAGAAGACCAAGGCATGCGTGATGGCCCGGCAGGAGCAGGAGGAAGCCCACAGGAGGGTTGAGCAGGGGCAGTGGAGGGTTGAGCAGAGGCTGCTCGAGCAAATGCTCAACCTTATGGAGCAGCAGACCCAGTCCCTGGAGTGCCTGGAGGAGCACCTGTTCCCTCAGGGCCCCGCCCTGTGCCCCAGAAGCAGCCCCCTTCGCCGGCAGGCCAGGACACGGGGTGGACGTCTGCAGGCCCAAAACGCATCTTCCGGAGGTCACTAGCACTGGCCACTCCCCCCAACCCTCTTCACTCCCCCCAAACCTCCCAACCCCCGCAGCTCCCAACCCCCAGATCCCCACTGCTGAATAAAAACCCTGTACACCATTATATGTTCTGTTGTGGTTTTATTGGTGTGGGGACGGGGGGGAGAATGGTGCGTGGGGGGGGGAAGGCATGGGCGGGTGGTGGAGGTGACGGGGCCTGGTAGCAGGCCCACCCCTCAGTGCTCCTCGCTGTTGAACTGGGCCCTTAGAGCATCCCGCATGATCTGTCCTTGCTGCTGGCCCCGCTGAGTCCAGGGCAGGGTGTCGTCGGGCTGCTCATACTGCACAGTGAGCCACTCGGCCTCAGCCTCCCAGACGCAGGCAACAGTATGCGCTGACAGCCTCTAGAAGGTTGCTCTCGCCGAGCTGCAGGTGGGTCAGGAGGGCCCTCTAGCGAGTCTTCAGACATCCAAAGGCACACTCGACGACACTGCGGCACTGGTTGAGGCTCCGATTGAAGAGGTCCCTGCTGGCATCCATGCGGCCCGTGTATGGCTTCATCAGCCAGGGGAGCGAGGGGTAGGCGGCATCCCTCAGGATCAGGACGGGCACCTGCACATCCCCGATGGTGATGGTGTGGTCGGGGAAGAAGGTGCCTGCCTGCATGCACCTGTACAGGGCAGAGTTCCGCAGGATCCATGTGTCATGCACCTTCCCCAGCCAGCCCACATAGATGTTCTGGAAGATCCTGCGATGGTCCACGAGGGCCTGCAGGACCATGGAGTGGTTCCCCTTCTGGTTGACGTAGTCCCTGGTGCGGGGTTCTGGGGTTCGGATGGGTATGTGGGAGGCATCCACAATGCCCCCACAGTTGGGGAAGCTGAGTCTGGCGAGGCCATTGATGAGTTCGTGCAGGGGTGACAAGGTGGGCTAGCAGGACCCGATTGATTGCCCGGAACACCTGCATGACAGCAGTCCCCACAGTGGCCTTCCCGATGCCGAACTGCTGGGCCACGGAGCCATAGAAGTTCAGGGTTGCCAGCTTCCTTAAGACAACGGCCACTCGCTTGTCTATGGGCAGGGCAGGTCGAAGTCAGGTGTCCATGTGCTGCAGAATTGGGGTGAGCTCGCGGACCAGCTTGAGGAAGGTCCGCTTGCTCATCCTGAGGTTCTGCAGCCACTGGTCATCATCCCAGGTGGTCAGGATGATTCACTCCCACCAGTCGCTACTGGATGCATCTGCCCAGAGGCAATGAGTCACCACGGCAGCTTGCTGGGGCAGCAAGATGGGGAGCAGGCTGTTGTCTGCCTCCGCGCTGGCAGGTTGCCAGAGAAGCCTGCTCCACAGCACAAGAAGCCTTACCAATCGCTGGCAGGAGTCATGCAGCTGCCTAGCAAATCGCTGGAGAAGAGTCTCGTCCATAACCTGCTCAGCCTCCATGTTGCCAGTCACAATGGGGAAGGTGCTGAGCTCACTTCCTCTTTTAAAGGAGTGGCCAGTGGAGGGGGGCACTTCTCGAGTGCCTCATGCCATGCTTCCCACAATGCACCACTCCTAGGTCAACCTAGCCCCTGCCAGTCAACTTAAGCATCTAGTGTAGACGCTCTAGGTTGACTTAACAAGGTCGATTTAAAGTCGACCTTGTTACGTCAACTTAACAAAGTCGACTTAATTTAACGAGTGTAGACATAGCCTTAGATATGTGCATCCTACTGCAGCATTTTCTTATATAGGCAAGACTCCCAGGAAGGTTAGATGAGTTCATCGAGTATGGGATTGGACCCACTTGATTGAAGTCAAAATACTACCATCCTCTTCCCCTGGACAAGCTACCATCATAGAATGTCTTCTCTCTCGACCCTTGTCCGTACTAGAAAAGAGCACCACTTTAACTAACTAGATTTAAAAGAAAAATTAGTTCCTCTGGTCCAAACTCCTAAGGCAGATGCCCTTAAACCAATTTCATGCTAGTTTAAATTGATTTTGTTTAAGACAGTAACTTAGGGATACAAGCAAAACTGATCCTGTAGAGAGAGAGTCTATAGGAAGGGTCTGCACACATAACTAGATTGATTTTTAAATCTATGATTAAAACAGGTGCACATTTCAATACACACAAGGCCAAGGATTGACTGATTCCTCCAGACGTGCAGATATTTGGCAGGTAACAGCTGCACAGTTTCACATACCACGACTAACTATTTTCCAGGACTGTCATAGTTACAGTGCAAGCTGTATGTTTTTAGTCCCTCTCAAGTGCACCCCTTTGGGGATAATGTTTCACTATTACCATCCCTCTCTGGTGAGAACTACATGGGTCATAGAATCAGAGAATCTTAGGGCTGGAAGGGACCTCATGAGGTGATCTAGTCCACCCCCCTGCTAAAAGCAGAAACATTCCCACTAAATCATCCTAGCCAGGGTTTTGGCTAACCGGGCCTTAAATGTTCCCAAAGATGGAGATTCCCCCATCTCCCTAGGTAACCCATTCCAACGCTTCACCACCCTCCCGGTGAGAAAGATTTTCCTAATATCCAACCTAGACCTTCCCAGCTGCAACTTGAAACCATTGCTCCTTGTTCTGTCCTCTGTTACTACTGAGAACAGCCTACCTCCCTCCTCTTTGGAGCACCCCTTCAAGTAGTTGAAGGTTGCTATTAAATCCCCCCCTCAGTCTTCTCTTCTGCAGACTAAATAAGCCTAGATCCTTCAGTCTCTGCTCATAAGTCATGTGCCCCAGCCCCCTAATCATTTTCGTTGCTCTTCGCTGGACTCTTTCTAATTTGTCAACATCTTTCCTGTAATGGGGAGCCCAAAACTGGACACAGTATTCTAGATGTGGCCTCACCAGTGCTGAATAGAGAGAAATAATCACATCCCTCGATCTGCAGGCAACACTCCTACTGATGCAGCCCAATATGCCATTGACCTTTTTGGCAACAAGAGCACACTGTTGGCTCATATCCATCTTCCTGTCCACCATAACTGCCAGGTACTTTTCTACAGTGCTGCTACATAGCCGATCAGTCCCCAGCCTGTAGCAGTACATGGGATTTTTCTGTTCTAAGTGCTGGACTTTGCACTTGTCCTTGTTGAACTTCCTGAGATTTCTTTTGGCCCAATGCTCCAATTTGTCTAAGTCTCCCTGAATCCTGTCCCTGCCCTTCAGCGTGTCTACCATTCCCCCCAGCTTGGTGTCAACCACGAACTTACTGAGTGTGCAATCTATCCCATCACCCAGATCATTAATGAAGATGTTGAACAGAACCAGCCCCAGAACTGACTCCTGGGGCACTCCACTCGTTATAGGTTGCCAACTAGACATTGAGCCGTTGATTCCTATCCGCTGAGCCCGATGATCTAGCCAGTTTTCTATCCACCTTATGGTCCATTCATCCAACCCATACTTCCTTAACTTGGAATACTGTGGGAAACCATATCAAAAGCTTTGCTAAAGTTGAGGTATATCATGTCGACGGCTATTCCCACATCCGCAAATCCAGTCATCTCATCACAGAAGGCAATCAGCAGCAGGCCCCCTGATTTCCAACCATGCTAAGCTGACTGGTCCAACTTTCTATGGGAGCCTCTGACTAGCAGCTGATTAGGGCAACTCGAAAACATCTTCAAAACAAAGCATTATTTATTCAGCCCATGGTACATAGCATTCAGGGATACAACAAAAAAGGTCTTTATGAATATTTCCCCTTTCCTAACCCTTAAACTTTCTTTTCCAACTGCAGTAAGTTTCATTCAATCTGGATAGCAGATGTGATGTGATGCAGCATGCTCTCTTTGGGTATGTCTACACTAGAAAAAGTTAAGTCCACTTTGTTAAGTTGACTTAATAAGTTCAACTTTAAGTCGACTTAAAGTCGACCTTACAAAGTGACTTAACTTTTTCTAGTGTAGACATACCCCTAGTGTCTCTCATCTCTGCTCTTGGTCCCTCTGCTCCTGAGGGACAGCATGTTTCTCCCTGAGTTACTGGCACACAGACACCCAGGCTCCAACGTAAGCTCCATGGGGAGTTACACCTTGATTTGGGTTCAGACATAGTCACAGTAACTTTGCCAGCATGGCTGAGCTAAACACGGACCCTCCCCAACTCACAGCTCCCACATAGTTCCCTCAAGGACCAATGGTTTTCTCCTAGGATGTACCCTATCCTTGCTATTGTTTCATTTCCTGTTTGTTTCTCCCTCTTTTAATTGAACCTCTTACAGTCAGGCAGGATTATACTGCTCAGGTAAACTGAGGTGCACATGCTATTTATAAAAAACATTTTTCACAAGGACTTAATGGACCTATTCTCCACAGCTTTGGACCATGCACTGTTATGTGCATGTGTGCAAGATGATACACTGCTATCTGATCGGACATCATTTTACTTTGAGTAAATTTTTGCACTTTGCATTGAGTGCAAATGATTACACAGTGTGCACAAGTGTGAAAAATCCAGCCTAATGGCTCTAGCTGGAGTTAGAAGTACAAAGGGGTAAGAAAATACATTTCTCATCAGGTCCCATGTAGAAGCCAGGATAATCTTACATCTATGGTTGCAACAGACTGAAGAGAGTCAAGTCAGATACTAGTGAAAGAGCAGAACACGAAAGTGTGAGGGCTCAATCCTCAGCTGTACCGACCTCATATTCAGTCCAGACAGAGGCGGCTTTTGGGGTAGGGGAAGCAGGTGCACGCCTAGGGCCCTGAGCAGTAAGGGGACCTATTGCCTGGTTTGCCTACCCCAAAAGCCATGTCTGTCATGGTCAGCAGCAGGAGAGCTGGCTTCTGGGGCTGGTGGCGGGGCAGGCCAGGGCCAGTGGGGGGGAGCTAGGGCCAGAGGGGGGAGGCAGGGTGGTGGGGAGCCGGGGCAGTGGGGGGAGGGGCCAGCAGTAGGGGGCGGGGGCAGGGAAGGGGCCAGGAGCAGCCTCCCTTTGGGCCTATATGGGGCACAACAATGGCCCTATAGGGGACGCCCACAATGGGCCTTTGCCTAGGGCCCCCAGTAGCCAAAGGCCACCTTTGAGTTCAGAAGAGGAGAGCAGTAAAGAAATGTGATTCTAAGCCCCCTGGTCACTCCCCTGATTCTGGGCCATTCAAGGGCCAAAATGTTCTCTGGCATAATTTAGAGCAGCTTTAGGGACCATTGTGCCAACCAAGAAGTGGCTGTCTGCTTCTCCCTTTATATTAAGGGAGAGTGGAATCTGATGATGTAAAAACAGCTCTCTATCATACTTCCGTGCTATTGAAAGGTTGATCCCCCACTCGCCTTTGCCACTGAATCCAGACTTCATTGCCCATTCGTAACATTTTCAAACAAACCGTCATTTCTCTCTTGATACCCTACATGCACAAGAGAATTTCCACCTAAACAACCACAAAGCCACATCATTATCCTCCTTCAAATACCTCTCCAAAACTTTTTTCTGCTGGAAGACCTCCAAAAGCCTTGATAATGCTTAAACATCTGGTGTGCTGAAACCACTGGGTAGCAGGCTAACTGGCATCTTCTCATTGGTAGCTTGAGCTCCCACAATCTTTCTTTTATCCTGGTGTTTCATCTTGTCTCATACATTGATTGTAAGCCCTTTGGAGCAGGGGTGTATTTTTGTTACGTGTTTGTATAGCACTAAACAGAGGAGAGCCCTGGTATGGCTAAAGTAATGCTAATAAATACATTAATAAATAAAAATACACCAACTTTGTATTACCCAAGTATTTCCCTGTGTAAATGGGAATAGTCAGCTGTTCCTTTATGACCAAAGTCAGGTCTGAGGAATTTACAGTCTGATACAGTTTTTTGCAGAAGAACTGGACAGTATGCCAAATAAGAAGTCACTACGGGTGCATCTACACTTACAAATTAAGTCGACCTAAGCTTGCTTAAGTCGACTTAATTTACTCTGCGTCTCCACTACACTTCCCTTAAGTCGCCTTAAGCAGCTGCTTAAGTCGACTTAAGGAAAAATTAAGTCAACTTTATAAAACCTAGTTTTAAGTCGACTTTGCAGGCTAAGTTGACTTTAGAAAGTCAACTTAGCCAGTGTGGATGTGGAGTGGCCCTAAGTCAACTTTAAGTTGACTTAGGAGGCTCCAGGGCTTCCCCACTGCCCTCCCTGCCAGGGTGGCTGGCACAGCCACAGCCTGGCATGCCCCCCCAAAGGGCAGGGCAAAGCCCTGCCCACCCTGCCCCTATGCCCTACCAAGGTCCCTCTCCCCCTTTGCCCCATTGTACCCAGGTACAATGGGGCAAAGGCTGAACCCCCTGGGACTTGGCAAGGGGTGCCCCCCTGCCACCGTGGACCTGTCCCAGGTCCACCTAGCCCCTACAAGTCAACCTAGGTGTCCAGTGTGGATGCTCTAGGTCGATTTTGTAGGGTCCCCTCTAAGTTGACTTAAAATTTGAGTGGGGACATGCTGAGTCGACTTAAATTAACAAGTGTAGACATAGCCTATGTAACAGTGCTTAGTAACATCACTGCGACCTTGAGACTGTGACCGTGTTAACTATAG
Organism: Pelusios castaneus; assembly: GCA_007922175.1. Classification (NCBI taxonomy): domain Eukaryota; kingdom Metazoa; phylum Chordata; order Testudines; family Pelomedusidae; genus Pelusios; species Pelusios castaneus. The sequence continues at coordinate 6,225,055 of ML685797.1, forward strand.
GATACTAGTCAAATTCCAAAGGGGTAGCCGTGTTAGTCTATTGTAGAAAGACAACAGAGTCCTGTGGCACTTTTAAAGACTAAGGAGACAGGTTAATAGTTTCCATTTTGAATGCATTATTATTGTATGCTAAGGGAACTGACTATATTTGGAATTGCATTTCCGATCATTGAAGAGCTCCGGAATAAAGCTGAAGCTGATCACACGGTATCATTACAGCAATGTCACAAAGAGAATGAAACTCACCATGAGCATTCATACAGTAAAATACATTTGGTTGTTCACAAAGAGTGAAGTTAAATCATATGAGTCATAGATACCCCTCCAACAAAGCTGATACAAAACTCTGAATTCATCTAAATTATTACATTAGTATGTTGCCCTTCTGTTGCGTTATAACTCATATACCAATGCTACATATTTATCTAACCCAGCTGTTGATTTCCAGCGTGCTGATAAAGTTCAGAAAAGAATTTCTAACGTGACCAAGGGAAACCTTTTAGCAAAGTGAATATATACACGCAGTCTTTGTTCTTAAACTTTATCAATTTGCTTCACTCTCAGATAATACCAGCCTCTGCTTACTCCAGCCTCTTTAGAGATGACTTCCTCCAGGCATCCCTAAAGCACTGAGCGTTATTCTCTTGCCATCAGTTCTGCACTAGTGGAATTGTGACTGATTTACATGAGTGTAAATGAGAGAACAAGGAGGCATAGGATCACTAACCAGCCACTAGGGTTTCCTCCTGGCTGTGATGTCCCATGCTGGAAGTCTTCCCCAGGCAACACCCCACAAACAGTTCTTTTCAGAATGGCCCTTTGGAACCTAAACACAATCTCCCACTGCATTTGAAGGCCTCAAAATGTTTTTAATAAAAAGAGAGAGAGATTTGTCTTCAGAATGTTCATAGACATTATCATGGTGTTTCATTCATTGCAGATGTAAACGGATCCCGGGGGTAGAAAGTGTGTTTTTAATTTTCCTTCATACAGTTGCCCAGGGCTGGTAGTAAAGTTTATGGCTGCAGTTCCCTCAGTTTTTGGAGAGGGCTCCTAAAGCAGTTAGTACTAGTGATGCTGCCTGGGCTGGTGCTGCTAGGATTCCACCATGGGCTCCCTTCGCAGCTGCCAATGCTCTGCCTGCAACTTAGCGAACCCCTCTGCATTGGCTTCTGACCAGAAAGAGCTCTCAGTAGTATCTGTGGCAGAAAGGTCTGGTGGGTGTAAGCCTAGAAAAAATAACTCTTATATTCTAATCCCAACTTTGACACTGTCCTTCATCAAAATAGTGAATCACCCTCTCAAATTTCCTCATAAAATGTGGCTAGCAGCTGCCATTTTCCTGTCATTTGTGACTCAGTATGGTAGACAATGGGCCAAAATCTGCCCTGACATGTTTTCTCAGCAACTCCAAAGATTCCAACAGGACTCAAATGGTGTAAATCAGGGCAGATCTTGGCACCACAGAGATAAGTGCTAAATATTATAATTAGAAAGAGAAAACACATAGACCTGGCCTTGCAGAGAGAAGGCAATAGAGATGGGAGTATGTCAGAGGAAAGAGACTGCAGAGGACTTGAAAGATGGAGGCCAGAAGGAGTAGGAGAATACAATATAGGAAAATGCAAAAGGATGATGAATAAGAAAGGGAACAAATGTAAGGCAAGGGAGTGCTGTTCTTCATAGAGAGAGTATAAAAATAAGAACACATGTTCAAATGAGAAAATGACATTTGGTAAAGGCAAGTATGGGGAAAGAAAGTGTGTGTGTGTGTGTGTGTGTGTGTGGGTGGGTGGGGGGTGGAATTGTTTCAAACAGGTCCACACCAAATCACCAAGATCAGCTCTCTCCAATAACTCTTCATATCATTCCTAAAAATATTTTTAAAATTTGTTATTTTAACTAGCCTAATATGAGCCTAGCCCATACTGAATACACCCAAAGAAGATACCCTCTAAAACTCATGTAGAACTGTGATCTGAGTTGGCCAGAAACACTAGCCTCCAGGTGTTAGTTTAGACCAAATTAGTATAAATTTAACCCATAACAATTATTCTCTTCCTTGCTTACTACCTGACCTGAGCCATAAGAATCTCTATTTTACTCTGTATTCTGAGCAGTCCTAGTTTATTTGGTAAGATACCTTTATTAGCAATCTCCTTAATAGCTTAACTGTGCTGAACTCTCAGGTATACAGGGTTAATTGTTAATGCTCCATAAGGAAGAAGTTTATCATTTCTAAATGATCACTATGAGGTTAATATAGAAATTAGAGTTGTCCCCCCAGCATTATTGATGAAGAAAACATTTTCCATGGCTCCTCTTGTTACCCACTTACCTAATATGGACTAATAATTGTGACATGCCATAGATTTCTTGTCCTACTTTGTATTCTATGTGGTAATTCATTTCCTCCCCTGGCAACTAAAATTTATCTTAGAAAATTACTGATCTATACAGTACATTGCACATAAATCAAAACAATTTTCAATTTGGGTTCCAGGCCCCATAGGACCCTACTGGCATCTGCTGATTGCACCCAATATACATGAAATACACATTGTGACTATAGATATAGTGCACAGGGTTTTAATAGATTATTCATTGTTTATCTAGTAGTACAAGTGTGCAGTGCTTAATATGTGAAGTGATATAATCCCTGCCTTTTTAGAGGATACAATCTAATTTAGACAGGATAACTTCTCCAGAACAAAGAAGGTGTGGATATGTTGTTTGCAAAGAAATAAACACTGGAAAGCTCAAAAAGACAGGTTAAAGGAGGAATTCTGAAGTGAATTATGCATCAGGCAGATTCCTTAGACCTTTTCTATGCTTAAGATGTGGACACTGGAAGCCAGCAGTGCAGAGTCCCAAGTGTAGAAAAAGGAAAGTCACAATTTGCACCAAATGAGCTTACTCACTAGTAAACTTGGCCACCAACAACTGAACTGGGGCTGGTCCTAAATATAAATAAGGCCTACATTTACAAAAGATACAGTTTTATGAGCTAGAATGCAAAGAATCCAACTAAACGAAAAGCTGCCTTTGTGAAGAACTGATTAGCAGCAGAGAAACTTGGACCCAGAGTTACTACAACCCTCTTAACACAGCAAAAAAGGTGTTTTATTTCAAGCAGCAAATTTTGGGGACTTAGAAAATGTAAGAACATGGGGGGAAAGTTAGTTAATAGTGCTAATCAGATATGTTAGAATGATTATGAAGGACTTTGTCAAGTACATTTGGAGAAAAAGTAGATCTAGTGAGGGAGAAGAAATGAATAATGAGTCAAAACTGACTGAAATAATGAACGCTGCCTGAAAATAAGTCTCAACAATTGTTAAGAAAGGATGATCCTATAAACTAACTACAGGTAAAAAGGCAAATAAGGAAATACCTGAAAAATATGAGCATCCTTACATAAATTGATCTGATCGATATGATGGATTAAGAACATCAACCAATGCACCAATAAATATTTTTGAGGGGAAAAAACCCCAAATCCTCAGTTTATATCAAAATAATAAATAAACAAGTTTTTAAAATGTTAGTGTTCAAAGAAAAGTGACAATGGCAGCTACAATCCAATACATTCAATTTCTATCTTTAGTAACATATTGTTATGCTGGAAGATGTTAATGGCTGCCCTAAATCACAGGCCTGGTTACAGCTGAGGCAGTAGTTAAAGTATAATTTGATGGGCCCCGGCACCCTCCTAATCTCCGGGCCCCCTTCTCGTATTGTCTGGGCCTTCTTCATGCATGTGTGGGCCCCAGCCCAGGTAGGCATTTGCAACCACTTCTCAGTACCACATGCATCGGTTATTGCTCCATAAAAATATTTAAAATTTTATATGGCATTTATGTCTACAGCAATTATTGTTACAAACTAGCAAACACTGCATAACACAATAAGTATTGTGATAAACAACGGTAGGGCAGCAGCCAGGGCAGGATGGAACATGCGTTCCGCCGGATTTTTCTATTTTTAGGAGTCCCGGAACTCTGGCCTCTCAAATTTGGGGGCCCCAGAACTGTGTTCCGGTGCATTCCCCCTTACTTTAACTGCAATAAAAGTTATTGCGGGACAAGCAAGCATTATAATTATAACGCTTTACACCATCCACACAGCACTCCTTCTAGTGAAAAGGAGCGCACATGCTCCTTTGAATTTTCGCTAGAAGGAGCAGTGCATGGTGGGCACCTATCCTGTTTCTGGCTTGAGCCCCAGTCCTGCCCCTGTTAGAGCAGTGAATTTGACAAATTTGACAGCTTCGGTGTCCTAGAGTGCCCTCGATTGGCACTCCGGGACATTTCCGGAGGCTGTCAAAAGCGCAAAGAGCGTACATACTGGCTCTACCATGGAACAAATGTTTCGTGGTAAGCCTTACCACCCTCGTTTAGGTGGTTTACATATTGCGCGGCAAGAGGGCTGTTGCCGCGCAACAAGAAGGATTTGTGTGTGTACACTCACATCGTTATTGAACGATAAGGAGCCTTACCATGCGATAACTTTGTAGTGTGTACAAGGCCTGAGGGTATATTGAGCATCTTTCATTCAGACTAAATGATAGTGCAGTTAAGTGTCCTTTCATGTCATGATAGCTAATACAACAGAGGCCACCACCCTCGACTTGGGCAGCATGGCCCAGCCTTAGCAGAAGGTAAGTATTGTGGGCTGAAGGATTTCCCTGGAGACGGATTGCAAATGCCAAGCTGAGTCATTGATTGGTTACAGTTACTGTCTGCCTGAATGGAAGTAGAAAGGAAACAGAAAGCCATGAGAGAGAGCCAGCAGACAGAGAAAGAAGCGGTGGAGACCATTGGCCTGATAGGAAACAGAGACTGAGCTCCTGGGGGTGCAAGACAGACTAGGAAGGTGGGCTTGGATTTCTGAATAAGGAAAATGTGTGCTGCTGTTTGTTCCTCCTGAGTTCTGGGAACAGGATTTTGTGAACATTTTTTGTGATTAAACAGGATTACAACAAAGAAATAACTGACTCATAATCAATTTCTCCTCCTATTGAAATAACCTGACAAGGTCTTGAATATTGACTAACTGCTCAGGCTAAGCGGCACTAATCTGTCATTATTAGGCTGGCGCCTAGGAAGTATACACATGTAAGGGCATTAAATCAAAGAAACAGAACAGTGTGTGCTCTGATACTGAACAAAATGGGCTTCCCAGGCACACAAGGCCCCCAGAAACCCTCCTCTCCTGATCACATGAGCAGAAGGGAAAAAAAATTTCCCTGGAGCTTAAGCCAGCCCTTGAGGAGAAGAAAGTGTTCTAATAGCAGCCATAACTATTCTGCTATATTCAGATTCTTATACCATGCCCATCGCCACAGTATGAAAGCCTTCGAGCAATGGCTCAAACAGCAAAGTGGGGAGGATGTTGTGTGTGTTCATTACTAGGTAAGGTAAGATCAAAGTGCTTTTTGCTCTTGGAACAGAAAGAAGTGAGCGTTGGGTGGCTTGTAGTTCCTTTGAGAGGCAAGTAGCATGGGCTGACATAAGCCAGAAAGCTTTTTCTCTTCCACAGACTTTACTCTTTTCACGCTAGCCAGATTCGTTGTTCAGGAGCTTACACCAGTGAAGTTCACCCCAGATAAATGTAGTGATTTTTGCAGTCTCCCAAGCCAAGCTCTTGAAGAGCCTTAAAGATGAGAACTGAGATCTTGAATTTGATGTGATAATTATTGAGTGGCATGAAAGAAAGACAGGTTTAATGTGCTCCCAGTAACTCCTATAGCTGAGGATTCCAGCAGCAACTCTCCCTCTCTGTCTTTGCCACCTCTGGACAAATCTCCCATCACTGGAACTTGACAATTTACAGTTTTGCTCCTGGGTACTCTTTTTAACATGTGTATGTGCGTTGGGGAGGATGGTACAGATAGCAGAAGGATCAAGAGTCAGCATGCATCTGCCACACTTAAAGGTTGTTTCTCCTTTTGGCAATTGAAAAAAGTTGTATATTCTTCCCAGTACTCAGCTATGTTTTCATTGCTAAGCACTACTTCTTGCTAGCCTTTATTATACTAACAAAATCCAGATAACTGAATTGTTAGAAGTTGGTCCTTGAAACTTCATTCCTATGTGAAACACAGGGCTTAAGGGGGTGTTCCTGGCGGTGGGAGGAGCGGGAGGGGCAGAGCATAGGGGCCACCACCCTTCTCCCGTGTTCGGGGGGTGGGGCAGGCTGGCCTAGAGGCCAGGCTCTGCACTCCCGCCCTACCACTGGGCCGGCTGCCCCACCCCTGGGGGCAGGGTAGGCCAGTCCAGAGGCCCGGCTCCACACTTCCCTCCCCCGCCCCCCATCCCACCCCTTGCCTTCGGCTTGCTGCCCAAGGCAGTGGGCAGAGGGGCAGCAGGGCAGTGGGGGGGGGTCTGGCAGAAATGTAGAGCCTGTGTGGTCACCCCACTCGCCCCCCCTTAAGGACAGCAGTGGTGAAACATGCTGAGGAGTGCTGCTTTTCTAAGACCTGCTCTACACTCCAGAGATAAGCCGGTCTAAGCTGCCTTGCAGTTATGCATGTGTCTATTCTTAAATTTATCTCCCTAATGTAAGTTCCCTGTTTCAGGATGCAGCAACCATCTCTCAGAACAGCATGAGCCATGGTTGATGTACTGAGATGGATGCAGTGCATGTGTAGGCACCATGGCTATGTCTACACTTGAAAAGTTAAGTTGACTTTATTAAGTCGACTTAATAAGGTCGACTTTAAGTTGACTTAAAGTCAGCCTTATTAAGTCGACAACAAAAATCAACTTAACTTTTCAAGTGTAGACATAGCCCCTTTTTTACTTTATTAATTCGACATAACACTTTAAATTGACTTAATAAAGTGGATTTAGGCGCTAATCCCTGTCCACACTGGCTTAAGTCGACCTAATAAGGTCGACTTAAACATTAAGTCGACCTAAATCGAGGTGTTATTAAGTTGACTTAACTTTTCCTTAAGTCAACCCAAGAAAATGTTTAAGTCGAATTAAAGAAAGCCCAGTGTGGACGTAGAGTAGTTTAAGTCGATTTAAGCTTCCTTAAGTCGACTTAATTTGTAAGTGTAGATGCATCCCATGTTACCTATGTCAACCCTAACACTCTTCCAGCCGCTATCCCACAATACCTGCCAGTGACTGCTCTGGTCAGTTCTTCTGCCACATATGACATGCAGATCTTTGTAACAGCAGTAAGTCTATGACTCAGCACGAGATTGATTATTGGCCTCACTGGCCTTCTGAACCATCTATCGCCAGTTCTTCAGGCTGTCTGCTGGATTCTTCTTCCAGATCATATCCATTATGGTGTTTCTTCATCAGAGGCATATGGTGCTCAGGGGGGCATTTCCTCACCCTCTCTCCTTCCCTCTAGAAACTCACATTCTCCCACATAGCTTGACAGTGCCATTCCCTAGCAATTAGTGGGAGCTTTTCTGGACAACAGTGGGTCCCTAAGCTACCAGTTTCTGTGTAATGTAAGATTTCATTGAAAAACAATTGTTTGTAGCCATTATAGTATTGACCTTTCCAAGCATACTACTATTATATGAAGCCCGCAAAATCCTAAAACTAGCTTTAAAATAATGAGATTTTTAAATAAGTACATTTATTGGGGGTGTCATTTGCCCATTCCTTTTTGTCCCAGTTTAGAATACACTTAAGTCATAATTTAAAGTAAAGCATTTCTCCACAACCATGAGGGCTGGTGACATTTTTTCATCAGTGAAAGCCAAGATTCCCATATACACATGATTCCTGGAGCTGAAGCTTTAAAAAAAACCCAACAAGTATACTAAGAGTTGGCCACACTGTGAACATTAGGAGAGATTATTTACCTCACATCAGGATGATTAATGATAATACTGTCTCCTTGTAAACAGATGGCTCCAGCCCGCCCAGTGCCACTCCTATCCTTTCAGGACAGCAGCCAGCAGGACCAACGAGATGCAGGTGAGTTTCTCTGTTGCTGTTCAGAACCATGCAGGAAACTGTCAGGAAAGTCAGTTTTACTTTGTTGCAGCTTGCAAAACAGGCACTGGAGTTATTCACAAGGAAGTTCCAGAGGGGTAGCCGTGTTAGACTATTGCAGACAAACAGAGTCCTGTGGCACTTTTAAAGCCTAACAGAATTATTTATCACCTAAGCTTTCATGGGAGAAAATCGCACTTCATCAGACACTTTAAAGATGGGAAATTTACAGAATGGGAGGAAATTAAATGCAGGGAAGTGTATGGCATAGGATTAGGTCAGGCTGTAACAACAAATCAAAACAGATGTTAGGATTCAAAAACTGGGGAACAGCACATAGAGGAAGATGAGGTCAAATAACTTGTTGTAATGAGAGAAAAATCCATAGTCCTTGTTTAACCCCAAGGCAACCGAGTCAAACTTGCATATAAATTCAAGTTCTGCAGTTTCTTTTTGAAGCTGTGATTTGTTATTCATCTGTTTCAGCACAGCTATTAGCAAGTCGTCAATGGAGTGAGCAGAGAGATTGAAGTGTTCCCCTATTGGTTTTTGAGTATTGTGATTTCTGATGTCAGATTTGTGTGCATTTATTCTTTTGCACAGAGACCGTCCTGTTTGTCCAATAAATAAGGCAGAGGGGCATATCCGGCACATGATGGCTTAAATCACATTGGTGGATGAGCAGGTGAATGAGCCCTTGATGGAGTAGGTGGCTTGATTTGGTCCTGTGATGGTGTCTTTAGTGTAGATATGAGGGCAAAGTTGGCAGCATGGTGTGTTGCAGGGATAAGTTCCTGCTTTAATGTTTCTGTTGTTTGATCTGTAGTTGCTTGTGAATAACCGTTTAAGGTTGGGGGGCTTGTCTGTAAGCAAGGAGAGGTCTATCTCCCAAGTCTTGAGAGAATGAGGGATAGTCTTGAAGAATAGGCTGTAGATCTTTGATGATGTGGTGAAGAGGTCTGACTTGGGAGTTGTAGGTGGTAACCAATGGCGTTTTTTTGGTTTTTTTCTTGGGTGGAAGGAGGACTGTGGAGACCCACCACTAGCAGTGTTGGTCCAGGCCCATGGTCCAGG
>ML685797.1:6249095-6321072 GCA_007922175.1 Pelusios castaneus
TCTTCCTCTCCCCTGCCTTCCTTTCTCTTCCCTGCCTTCCTTTCTCTTCTTTCTTCCTTTCCTTTTTTCTTTTTCTCTTCTTTGTCTTGTTTCCTTCCTGCTCTTTCTGTCTTTGCTTCCTTCCTTTCTTTCTTTTTTTCTTTTTCTCCTCCTTCCTTCTCTTTTTTCTTTCTCTCCCTTCTTTTTTAAAACTTTTTAAAAATTAATTTTAAATAAAAACCTTTCTTAAAATTAGATTTCAATTCCAAATTCATTCCAATTAAATTAATTAAACACAATTAATTAATTAATTCTATTTACAATCACTTTATCTTCAATTAATGCCTATAATTTCTGTCTTGTGAGTTTTCCCCAAAAATTTATTCTGAAAAAGTTTTTCACACGGCTTGAAAATTTTGCACACAAGCCACCAAACCTAGAGGGAACATTGGCTACTAGCTGCGTACACAACAGCAGGCCAGCAGGCTAACATCGGTCAGTCCCACACTCTGGGCCTGGCCGGAGCCCACAGCACCAACAAAAAGTGTGTGGATGCATTACTGCCTGCCACCCAGTACCCAGAAACACAGGCCAGCAGCAGACGTGATAGCTATGCATTCACATTTTTTTCTAATTATAATACGGCCCCCCAACAGTCTGAGGGACCGTGAACTGGCCCCCTATTTAAAAAGTTTGAGGACCCCTGCCCTACAGGTTTTGCAGCGTTGCAATTTCTGATGTCAGATTTGTGTCCATTGATTCTTTGGCGCAGAGACTGTCCTGTCTGTCCAATATATAAGGCAGAGGGGCATTTCCGGCACATGATGGCATAAATCACATTGGTGGATGAGCAGGTGAACGAGCCCTTGATGGAGTAGGTGGCTTGATTAGGCCCTGTGATGGTGTCATCAGTGTAGATATGAGGGCAAAGTTGGCAGCGTGGTCTGCTGCAGGGATATGTTCCTGCTTTAGTGTTTCTGTTCTGTGATCTGTAGTTGCTGGTAAGCATCCTTTAAGGTTAGGGGGCTGTCTGAAAGCCAGGAGCGGTCTGTCTCCTAAGGCTTGAGAGAGTGAGGGGTCATGAGACAGACCTCTCCTTGCTTTCAGACAAATCACAATACTCAAAAACCAATAGGGGAACACTTCAATCTCTCTGCTCACTCCATTGACGACTTGTTAATAGCTGTGTTGAAACAGATGCATAACAAATCACAGCTTCAAAGAGAGTCTGCAGAACTCGAACTTATATGCAAATTTGACTGAGTTGTCTTGGGGTTAAACAGGGACTATGGATTTTTCTCGCATTACAACAAGTGATTTGACCTCCCCCTCCTCTATGTGCTGTTCCCCAGTGTTTTGAATCCTAACACATATTCTGATTTGCTGTTACAGCCTGACCTGATGCTATGTCATACACTCCCCTGCATTTAATTTCCTCCCACTCTGTAACTTTCCAATCTTCAAAGCGTCTGACGAAGTGGGATCTTCTCCCACGAAAGCTCATGCGATAAATAAATCTGTTAGTCTTTAAAAGTGCCACAGGACTCTGTTGTCTTTCTACAATAGACTAACACGGCTACCCCTTTGGAATTTGACCCTAATAGCTGTTAGGTAACTCTGAAATGTTAGCATCTAGCATGTCTGTGTGTGGAAATACTGATAAGTGATTAAAATGGTTTGGTAGTTTTTGAAAATGGCTATAGTTTTGGATGCAGGAATTTCAGTTAGTGTGCCTACATGTAACTTTTTTTCATTATTCTCTCACTGTGTGTATTGACTTCCTTACAGAAACACCAGTAGGTATTTGGTACATTTCTCTCTCTCTCTAAACCTTTCCCCATAGTTCAATCCTCAAATCAAAGCAGATTTAGCAGCTGAACTAGTAAAGCATCATTATATAGTCAACTTAACTTTTCAAGTGTAGACATAGCCACTGAGAGGTGGGAAATCTCTGTTCAACTCTCCTCAGCAAGTGGGAGTGAGGGGAATTGAACCAGGATCTCATGCAGCCTCATGAGTGTTCTAGTCACTGGGGCTATGTCTACACTTGTAAATTTAAGTCGACTTAGCATGTCCACCCTTAAATTTAAAGTCGACTTAGGGGGGAACTTACAAAGTCGACCTAGAACATCCACACTGGATGCCTAGGTCGACTTGTAGAGGCTAGAGGGACCTTGGGCAGGTCCACGGTGGCAGGAGGGCACACCTTGCCCAGTGCCAGGGGGCTCAGCCTTTGCTCCATTGTACCTGGGTACAATGGGGCAAAGGGGGACAGAGACCCTGGCAGGGCATAGGGGCAGGGTGGGCATGCCAGGCTCTCCCTTTGCCTCCCCTTCCCCGGCAGAGAGGGCAGTGGGGGAGTCCTGGAGTAGCCCTAAGTCAAGTTAGGGCTACTCCAGGTCAACACTGGCTTAAGTCGACTTTAGGAAGTCGACTTAAGCGTAAAGTCGAATTAAAATGAGGTTTAATAAAGTCGACTTAATTTTCCTTAAGTCGACTTTATTTTCCTTAAGTCGACTTAAGCAGCTTGCTTAAGTCGACTTAAGGAAAGTGTAGTGTAGACGCGGATTAAATTAAATCGACTTAAGCTTGCTTAATTTCCACTTAATTTCTAAGTGTAGACGCACCCTGGGTTACCGGTTATAAGTAAGGGCCTGCTTCATTCATGATTTCACGGATTACCTGGAGATCATGAAATATGGGATCATTTGCTAAATTAATCTTCAAAATAAAAATATGTATTATTCATAAAATATGCTTTAAAACTTCTGTGATTACCGTAATGCAAAAACAGTTGACTGTAGTCATGCAATATCACTCCAATCATAGTGGATAGTTGACTGAAAGCGTCTGTTAAGTTGCATGAGATAGACTAAAGTGAGTATGGCCATCATTACAGTACATTGTTGAATGAGAGTATCTCAATCTCTATGACAATAAGAGAGCATGGTTGAGTGACAGGATCATTGTTGTATGCAAAGATGGTGTACAATAAATTAAAAAAAGCAAAACATTTTAGCTTTGGATTGTGCGAAGCAATATCCAATGAGAACCTTACATGAAGAGGGTGATAAATTGTTTTGTTCACTCTGTAATGTGACCCTGGATCAGAAAAAAACATGATCAATCACCATTTTGAGTCTGAATTGCATGTTAAATGAAAAGCATGTTCAGAGGCTACAGGTCAGGAAAAGAAACCACCAGTGACATTTGCACAACATTTAAAAGAACAAATGCAAGTCGTTTGGCAAAAAGAGAAGCTACAATGGACCTAATGGAGGCCTTCACAGTTGCCAACATACCTTTAGAAAAAAATAGATACTTTGAAACGAAGGGAATGCTTTTAGAAAGCACATACCAGTGTGCAGACAAACTTCACCAGGATTCTCTAACAAGTGTCTATTGCAAAACATGTTCAGTCTACAAAATCTGTGCTGGTAGAATATGATTCCACTGCAATTGACAAAGCAATAGATGCACAGGGTAAGTACATACTGCACATTTTATTCATATTTGGCAGCTGGAAAGACAACTGTATGCCTGTTTTCCTAATGGAGCCTGTTCACCTTGAGATGGTAAATTTTTCAGATGTATTGCAAGCTATAGTAAAGGTTGTTGTCAACTATATCTATGGCTTAGATTTCAATAAGACCTTAGCATTTCTCTCTGACAATGAGATGTATATGTGCAAAACTTTCTCTGATGTATTACAAGGAATGATGTCCAGTCCAATGCAATTCACATTACCTCTAATGGACATATTCTTTCAATGATAAGTGATATCTGGTGAACACGTTTCCCTGATGTGGATATGCTGGTTTCTTCTTTTAAAAAATATATTCAAGCATTGTTCAAGCTGTAAACTACAATTCAGAAGTCTATGGTCAATCAAAGTAGAAGTCAAGCAGATTGGGGGCCCCACTAGTGAGGGGCCAGGGCCCCAGGTGGAAGGGGGCCACCGGGGGTCGGGGCCCAGGGTTCCGAGTCCCCTTAATCCAACTCTGATCCAAAGAATGTTAAATACTACCAGTGATTTTGTGTGTTAGAAACTTGAAAATCACACCAGGAACAGCCTTTGCTTAAAGTCTCTGATCTGTTAAAACAGAGTAACACTGAAGAACAGGTGAAGTTCATGCCTGAAAATGCCATCTAATTCATGTAGCTTCTAATATGTTTTGAAAGTTGGCAGGTTTTGATTTTCAAAGCATAAAAACAAACTGATAGATCTGATTAGTTAGATTGAAGAAATGGCATCACAACAACTTTCAGACTGCCAAATTGAAAATAGCTGCAGACAAGAAGTGTTCCAGTCAATAGCAGAAAAGTTAAACCAGTGCTACAGGTACAATCAGTCACTACCAGCAGGTTTAGATAACTAGCTGCTTAGTTTTTGAGTGGTATATACATTTTTTACCCCACACAGGAGCCTTTTCTGTGTTTTGACCCTGGCTAATTCAAGCAATTCCTGAAAGATCATGACAATAAGCATGCCATTTACCTGACTCTTTTCAAAGAATACCTGATGCCGGTAAAAGTAACTGAGTTTTGGGACTCTGTTACTGATTGGTTTCCAAATCTCTGTAAATCAGCAATACACTGCTTTACAATTCTACCAGTTCTGTGGATGCAGAAAGCGTGATTTCAATGTATGGGCAGGTATTCGCCCCACAGAGACAGAAGATGCAACTGCTGATCGATGCTACATGGTGGCATTTAACAAATAAAATGGACTGGTTTATTTAGGTAAGCATTGTGTATTTCTAAGCTTTGTGTATTTCTAAGATTTATCTACAACTCTGAGTATTATACTTTATTACTAATTAATTATCATTATTAACATTTATTTATTTAGCAGACTCCCTTATCCAGGGTGACTTACAAAGGGAACAGAAGTACAGTACAATACTTGCTGTATATATACTGTATGAACACATCGGTGAAATTTGCTATTTATGCTGAGACCAACCCGTAAAAAATGTGTGATTTCTCCTTGATTTAAGTAGGTTCCTAGTTATAAGGGAGACTGCCTCCTCCCTCTTCCAGCTGTTTGGTGTGAAATAAGAGAGACAAGATGGGGAGAGATAATGACTTTTATTGGCTCAACTTCTGTTGGGGAGAGAGACAAGCTTCTGAGGTGATACGGAGCTTTTCAGCATCTAATTCATTCTTGTAGGAGCCCTGACGGCTGGAGCCCCGCTGCCACAATTGGCTTCCCAAGGCTGCCAGCTTGTGGGCTACTGCCCCAAAGTGGCAGCCCTGGAGCCCAGCCGCCCGGCTTGGGGGGGCGGCAGGGGCTGCCCCAAGCCTGGTGGCTGGGCTCCAGGGAACACCCCTGGTGGGGCTCCAGCGGGCCAGGGCAGCCTGGGCTTTAGCCCCAGAGAATCCCCAGGGAACCACCAGGCAGTGGGCTTCAGCCCTGAGGGGGGAACCCCCGGGGCAGTGAGCCGGGGGAAACATCCCCACTGCCAGGCCAAAGGCTGGCTGTGGCAGTGCATGGTGGGACAGGTGCACTGCTCCTTGTAATGAAAATTCAGGAGTGTGTGAATGCTCCTTTCCGCTACAAGGAGTGCTGTGTGGACACGGTAAAGCGTTATATTTATAGCGCTTTGCTTACGGGACAAGTCTGCCGTGTGTACATAGCCTAAGTTGTTTCTTATGAGAATGTGTAACGCTACTTTACTCCACACAAAATGGCTTGTGGTGGTGATACCCATCATATAACTTTTAGCCCAGGGATCATTGTACTCAGCTGGGATATGAGAGCCTTAGTTTAATGCTCTTCTCTGCCCAAGGAGAAGAAAGGGCTTGAAGGATTCCCGACCCCTTGGGAGAGGTGAACACTAATCACTGAGCTATGGGATACTGTGAGGGAGAAAGGAGCTCCCTCGGGATCTCCTGTTGAAGCGCATAGGCCTATGTGCCTAACTCCTGTCATTTTTAGTACTCATGAGATCGGATTTAAAATGAGATTTTTTTAAAATACTACATTTTGAGTCTTCTTATTTGCCTTCTGACTTGGGGGCTTTTGGGGATCACATTGTCAAAGGTGGCCTTAGGCAATCAGGGGCCCTAGGCAAAGGCCCATTGTGCGGTCCCCTATAGGCCCCCACAGCCCCCCTCTGCAGCCCCAGCTCTCCGCCGCTGGCTCCCGCCACAGCCTTGGCCCTCCCTCTGCGGCCCGAGCTCCCTACTGCCAGCCCCTCCCCTCCGCAGCTTTGATCCCCCCCTCACGGTCCTGGCCCCCCTCGTGGCCCTGGCTCCCCGCTGCCGGCCCCAGGGCCAGCTGCTCCTGCTGCTGCCTACTGAGGCAGATGTGGCTTTTGGGGTAGGTGAAGCTGGCGACGGGGCCCCTTACTGCTTGGGGCCCTAGGTGTGCGCCTGCTTTGCCTACCCCAAAAGCCGCCTCTGCACATTGTCAAGAATTTCTTCACAATTGTGTGGCTTGGAAATTTACTATCTTTTAAAACGAAAGCCAAGATCCCAAGGTAATAACACGAGAGAGGCTGATATTAAGATATTATGAGACTTGTGATAAAATTGTAAATAGACAACATTGCCTTTCCTTTTCGCCTCTGCTTGGTAATAGAAATTTTTTCTAACATTGCCTTAACTAAGTGTCTGACCCACAAAAAGCATTCTAGATTTTGAAAAGGAAAGGAGGAGAATGCTTCCACTTCAAAACTATAAAGGTGTATAATAAGGGTTTCATTTGCTACTGCCATACTAAAGGCTCCATACTAAATATCAGAATTAACTTGTGGCGTCCCAAACACAGCCATCTGGCACAGATCATTTAACATGTTTTGATACTCTGATACATTGAGCACATTGGGCAAGTAGCAAGAAAAGAAGAGGTGGATACAATTCATGGACTCTGGGAGCTCTGTATCATTAACGAGTAAGCTGCAAGTTGACGCAAAGAACATAAACATACAATTGCTATTTTATGGGGGCTTGAGGACTGCCTTTGGAAGACCAGCCTCTTGTTTCAGCCACATGTTTTATCTGATTCTCCATCCTTAGGCTTTATCTATATTACGATAAGAATGTGCTAGGAAACGATACGAGAATGTACTAGGCTCAGCAGCATAGTTTTGTATAGTTCAGAGTATATCATAATAGCTTTTGAAATTGTGCCCTCCCCACAGTGGGAGCAAAACTACCAGCTGAAACAGCTTTGTTTTTATTAAAAATGGTTTCCTCATATAGTCTTTGTAGTGGAGTTATCCACTCATGTCAAGAGGTTTTGCGCTGGCACCTATAGCATCTATAGATGATACATTTCTAGCAGCGGAGTTGCAAACAGAGACTGCTATGCCAGTTGTGGGGTTCAAGTCACCTCATTAAGCATGTCTTAATTTCCAGGTCCAAAGTGGGTATAATGGCTGCAGCGCTTTAATAAGTTTGGCAGAGCCAACGCCTCTTACAATTCTGGGTGACCAGTGCTGACATCTGATCAAATAATAGTAGATTCTTTTTAGCAAATTAGATCAACCTGATTCTGGATGTCTATGATGCTGCTTACTCTTAGAGAGATACTCTGTAGTGTTTTAGGGATTCTCAGATTTATTTTAATGGCAGCATGTGACTAAATCAAACACAGTATTCTTCATAACTCTAAATATATAATTATTTTCCCCACCAATCTATATGATAAATGTTCCAGAATGCTTGGCATTCTGTTCCTGTACTGTAAACCAAGATGCTACATTCTCTCTTCCATATGACAGGGCTGCTACCTTCAGATCAGTCTTAAAGCACACAAAGCATGTCTAATACATAGCAATTCAGGATCAAAGAACTGTAGGAATGAATCTAGCATGGAGAATGCTAAATTCATGCTATCCGTGTCTCCATTTGTTCAGTAAATATTCTAGAAGCAAAAAGAGACACTGTTCTTCTAACGCTAACATGAATATTCCATAATTCTGTCTATGGTGCACTTACAGGAAAAACTCACTCTATATATGTAGCCAATGATCCTGAAGTACCACTCTTTCTTGCTTTTTCAATTGTCATACCACTATCCTTCGCTGCCATAATGCCCAGACCTCTATATCTATTAAGAGAATAATAACATCCATTCTGGAACATTACAATATTTTTTATTCTTAACAGCTTACACTTTAACGTGTTAATGAGGGCCAGTATTATCCAGCTCTTTAAAAGTAAATCACAATAATTGTCTCAAGCTTCTGAGAAGCTGAGTTCTACAGACAGAGTACAGTATGTAGGTGTTATGTAAAATAGAATTTCAATCATTTTTTCAAACTGTATTGCCCTTTAGTTTACTCAAATGACCCTCTTTTTGATCTATATAAACAGGGCTGTCCTGCTTCAATTTTTCTCTTTCCTTTTCAGCTTTAACAGGACACCATTTGAGCCTCACTAGAGTTCAGCACACAAACACCCAAGAGCATACAACAATAGAGGGTATGAAAAGTAATTGGAGAACCTTAGAGGAAAAACAGACAAGACAATAGTTAATGTATACTAGTGGCGGATACTTCCTATCTAACCCATTCCTAATGTAAATGAAAATTGCTTCGCTCTATCTACCCTCGGCGTGGTACTCATCGAGGGGTGCGCTTGGACAACAGGTTCTTTTTCCACCGGGATAATAGCCCGGCCTTGATCTGATGGAGAGGAGGCATTTACAGGTACATCAGTAGTCAAGGGAACCAGATTATAAAGGGTTAAACCGAGCCAGCCGATAACCCACGTGATTAGTATAGGAATTGAATACTGTTCCCATAAGGGGAAAAATAAGGGGGGTAAAGGGGCACTGGGGATTAACAACATCAGGGAAAATAGGAATGGAATCAGGAGAGTTATAAGCATAAAATGTTTATTGCAGATCATTATGAGTACAACAACACTTATGCACTTTTTTTTGTTGTAAGTGTACACTCTTTTTAGCTTGCAAGATTAAAAACTTTACTGTTATGCTAATAATATTATTGTGCTGCAGCAGGCCTTACAAATCAAAGTAAATGTGCATTATTAACTATTTAATTACTATAACTATTTTTATTACTCTGCACTTGCCCCTAGCTTCAAAGGGGTGCCCCTAACTTCAAAGGGGATGGCAGGCTATCTACCTGTACTCCCAGGCTGGGGTGCTAAACTGCTTGTTCCCTAACCTTATACCTACCTCCCCAAACCCTCAGGGGTGGGGATGCTAACCTACTTTAGTCCTAACACCAGGACCTGGGGTGCTAAATACTTCTGTTACTTTTACTGTTCTACCTGTAGCTACTATCAAACCAGTGTTCACCGAGGTCTATTGGTGATTTCTTGATACTCACCGAACTCTGTACCAACGTGTCAGTTTGCCACCATCGGGGATCAGGTGCTGACCTCTCTTTGATGAGCTCGGGCCTACGTGCCAGCCTAGTCAGCTTCAAGACCAGGACCTGACCTTTCTCTGTCTTTGGCTATGGACAGACCCCACTTGCTATCGTAGCCGGAGCCACGGGGCATCTTGAGTCATGTCCAGCCTACTGTCTCCCTCCCCATCTTTGGGACTAATATTTATAGAGTTTTGTGCCTCCCATTTCCCTCCTGCTTTCTCAGAGGGTCCCACGTCTTTGCAACATGGCCCCTTGGTTCCCATACGCTTTTACACTCTTTGCAACAATGCCCCTTGGCTCCCAGACGCTTTTACACATCTGCAACATAGCTATCAGTTCCCATACGCTCTAAGCGGGGCCAAATCTTTGCAACATAGCCATTACAAGGCTTTGCAACATAGCCCTCAGTTCTCACACGCTATGTGCAGGGTATTCCTTGTAACATTGTAAGTTTCCAAGGTTGCTGAGGCAGACTATATGGCGTCTGAGTTCTGGCATTGGTTCATGTGAGTTGTATGCTAAGGCCTTTGAAAACTGGTTCAAACTTAGGCCTACCCTAACAAACTCCTATTTCTATAACTACATAAACTCAATAATATAAAATCCCATTCCTAAATCCACCTTCTATAAAAATATATTCCCACACACCTCTTGAGACAAAGGGAATAGACAATGGAGCCACACCCACCTCACTCCAGCTGAATTTTCTCTCTAGAACCACTTATACTTTGAAAGCTATCTGAGGTCAACCTTGCACTCAGGTCAATTTCTCTCAGTGTTTACTGCACCTGCTGGAAAGACATTCCCTCTCCCGGTTCTTTCTGGCAGTTGGAGTTCTGAAAAATGTGTAATGTTAACTTATTACATGAGTCAGCTGGTCATATCTGCAGTATGAAAAAGTACTGGGAGTTACATGCTAGAGTTACTGCAGAGTTTTGCATATTGTACTGAAACAGTGGTTGTCACAAATTGTAAATTGGTACCAGACCTAGCATTTCTACACAGGTGAACTGGAGTCTGTATTTAACTCACCCACACAAAGCGCCTGCAGTTTGAAGATGCTCCCAATTATTGTGTTACCAATGCTGTCAACTCCTCTATGCATTATTTTAGATATTTTTATCATCTCTGTTATTCATCCCCTTTCAAAGTAAATAATCCAGTTTTTTTCAATCTCTCTTCCTATGAGAATTTGTCTATCCCCTAATAACTTTCTGAAACTCATCATTCTGCAGTATCTTTTTTTTTTTTTTTTTTTTTTTTTTTGAGGTGGGATGACCAATACTATGCACTATTCTAAAGGAGGCAAAACCACTGATTTATAGAATGCATTTGTTTAATGCCCTGTCATACATTGCACCTTTATAGTTCCAAAGTTTTAAGACAGGCCAGGAACTAAAAGCATAAATAACTTAGACTTATATATACATTCTTTGATCTGACGTCACTAGCAATTTGTTCTATTAATTTAAATGTCTCTTTTTTTTTCTTGTATTTTTAAATGAATTAAATATGAGAATATCTGGCATCTTTTTAGCCATCAGAAAGTATAATGGTACATAAACATATTAGTGGGAAACCTACACTAATCCATACAAAATACCTAAAAAGAGACTTATAAAGTTTTTAGACATCTACTGATTTAAGCTAGATCGGAGCTTTGATCCATAAATCAATGCCCTGTCTTCAGCAGAGACGGTTGCAGATACATAGGTCTGCCTGGATAGTCCTCCCCATAGGATCAGGCCCAACATGAAGAAAGAAAAGATGTCACTGTAGTTATTATGAGACACTTGCAATGAAGGAATTCCATTTGTGGAAATTCAATTTGGTATCAGTTCTTCCAGCTTTGTTAATGCAGAAGTTTATCACCAGTACCAAATTATATTGTCTTCAGTGATTAGTTTTAAACTAATTTATTTTGTCAGTGCTGTCAGAATGCTGATAAGAGATTATAAACCATATCATATGGAGTCTGTTTCATCACTAAGTTAACATTTCGGGTTAAATCTTGGCTCTTCTGACGTCAATGTATCTTTTATCATTGATTTCATTTGGGCCAGGATTTCTCTTTGATGTTTAGAAGCAATTTCAAGCAAGGAAGCTAGCTTGGTCTTAACAGCCACTGGCTATAAGGAGGAAATACTCAGAAAAATATAAAAGGAAAAAGTTGAGGAGAATAGGCAGAAAAACCTCCATCTGAATCCAGAAACATGAAGTCAACAAACTGAGTTAGGGGCTTTTGGCCAGATATTCTCTAAGATTTTATAATAGCAGACTGTATTTAGTCTTTTTTTTTTTTTAGTTTTGGCTGCACATTGTTTACCGTTTCTATTTCAATGATGTTAAAAAGCAAAAATTTAAAAATAATCAGGACAATTCTGCATCATAAGGAAATTAAGACCTTGATCTTGAGTTCTGCCATGGCATTCACACAAGCATACCTGGGTCCGATGCCAGCAAAACTGGATAGTAGGTAATATCCCTGCGTGTGACATAAGGCTAGCAGAACTGGCCTGTCCTGCCACCTCTTGCAGCCTCTGATATACAGCAGCGGTTCTCAACTGCTGTGTCGTGACACAAAACTGTGTCACAACACAGTGACTGAGTGTGTCACCGCAAATCAGCCTGCCACCAAAAACCCTCCTCCACCGCCAAAAGAAACCCTCAGCAGTGAGGAGAGCTTCAGCAGCTGGCTGCGGCCCTTTCAAGAGCTGCCACCGAAATTCCTAACAGCAGCAGCTTTCTGCAGCAGTGGGGACGCTCCTGCAGAAGCTGCCACTGAAAGTGCCTGCGGAGGTCAGGTTTTGTGATGGCAGGGGCTGCTCCTGAAGCCTCCCGCCATCAAAAATTGCCCGTGAGTTTTTCTTCATCGGCAGGGGGCAGTTTAAATTGAATGAAGGTGCTGCCTCCAGGGGGAAACCCAGAGAAAAGGGAGCATCCCTGTGCATTCAAGGTTGGGGGTGCTCCAAATTATGTTGTGGCACTAAGGGGTTGAGAATCCCTGATGTAGAGGTTACATTGTTGGAGCCCATTGTATTCTAGCTAGTCATTGCTGCTGAAAGGAACTTATTGCAGGCAGCCATAAATCTGCCCAGGGAGCTGCTTGCAGAATCTAGGTGAGTTACCTAGAGATATCTTAACCTCTGCTGTCCTGAGTTTCACTGAGCCCAGAAACAGGAATGATAGTTCTATAAAGGCAGAATGGAGATTTTTCAAACTATAGAGATAGATTGGCTAAGGTTCACTCCTAGAGAGAGAGTTTCACTTATTTTGAATTGCAATATTCTCTACTGGGGAGGAGCAATTTTGCCAGCCTATTTCAATGAGATGTAAAATCAGACCCATTTAAACTGTCACCACTCAGAGAGGCTTGGTGGTCTGACCCTTAGCACTTTGGGCACTTGGGTACAATCTGAAAAGTCAATGGCAATGTATAGAAAACAGGGGAAGGAAGCCTAGAGGGAAGAAGACATGGTCAAATCTGGAAGATACAGTTTGTCAGACAGTGCATTCCCTAGTAAGGTCAACATTTTTCATCTGCTCTCTCCGTCTAGGCCTTAGGTATTATGGAAAGTTCTCTCCAGATAGTATGAATGTACTTGTTATATAGACACAAATCTAATTCAGTCAATTTAAGATTATGCCTTAGAGTTGCAGGCTGTCTCAAGATGGGACCATGTACAAAAAAAAGGGGCTGCCTTTGGGGTGTAGGGTGGCAACCAATTTGGCCATAGCAAGCTGCAAAAAGAGTTAGGAAAGGGTAGCAGGAGTGTATAGATTAGCCAAGGATCTCCGAGAAAGCTCCTCCTCTTGTGAAAACTTGTCTTGGACCTTTAAAGACTCCGTAAGCAGTCAGGCAGTGGCTACTGGCTACAAAGGTCTTATAACCAGAAGGCAGATGCACAAGCTGCATGAAACATATTGTATGTCCCTTTGAACTTAAGAGGCTCTTGGGATTTGAACCTGTGGCTCTTGGAGTGTTATAGCAAAAGCTGAAACCAGTAAGTTATTCCCAGAGGCCCCAAGAACGAGTGAATACCTGAAGGCCCTGTGTGTTTCCACTGAAGTCAGTACAGATCTTCCATAGTGTGTGAAGGTGCAGGATCAGGCCCACACTGGATGCAGTGAGTGAGGCTGGCTAGAGAAACAAGGTGGATTAGGTAATATTTTTTATTGGGCCACCTTCTGTTGTTGAGAGAGATATGCTTTTAGGCTACACAAAAACTTTGTTGAGGTCTAGGCAAGGTACTCAAGGCAATTCTACACTTAAAACGCAGCAGCCCATATTCAATGAGGACCCCATCCTGAAAGAAATCTTTCCTGAATCCCTTCTTCTGGCCTTCCAACAACCTCTCCAAGCTCTCCTCAAAAGCAAATGCTCTACAGTTCAGGAGACACCAACTGAAAGTGCCACCAGACCATGCCAGAGCAATAGATACAAAACCTGTAGACACATCTCATAAGAACAGCCACAGTAGGTCAGCCTAATGGTCCATCTAGCTCAGTATCCTGTCTTCCAACAGTAGCAATTTCCAGGTGCTTCAGGGGGAATGAACAGAATAGGTAATCACCAAGGCTATGTCTACACTTATAAAGTTAAGTCGACTCTGTTAAGTCGACTTAAAGTCAACCTTGTTAAGTCGACTTAACAGAGTGGCTATACTTTAAGTCAACTTAACAGTAGACATAGCCATCCACACTGGCTTTAAGTCGATTTAATAAGGTTGACTTCGCTCTGTTCCCCGTCCACACTGGCTTTAAGTCAATTTAAGAAGTCGACTTAAGGCTTAAGTCGACCTTCAGAGGTGGTGTTATTAAGTCAACTTAAGCTGTTATTAAGTTGACTTAAGGAAGCGCTTAAGATGACTTAAGAGAAGCCCAGTGTGGACGTGGCTTTGTGTAGGTCGAATTAAGAGTCCTTAAGTCGACCTAAGTTGCCAGTGTAGACGCACCCCAAGTGACTCATCTTCTGAGACCCATTCCCAGCTTCTGGCAAATGAAGCATAGGACACTTCAGGGCAGGGTTTTGCAGCCCTACCCATCTAGCTAACAGCCATTGATGGAGCTATCCTCCATGAACTTACCTAGTTATTTTCAAACGCTGTAATAGTCTTAGCCTTCAGAAAGTTCTTTGGCAAAGAGTTAAACAGGTTGACTGTACTTTGTGTAAAGAAATATTTCCTTTCCACTGCTACAATGATCTACACTCACCACAACACACCTTTCAAGACCTACACATGCCTATCACAACATGTGGGGTACCTCTCTCAGTGCACTAAATCAGTGGTTTTCAAACATAGGGTCTGGACCCTGTACTGGGTTGCAGAACCTCAGTCACTAGGTCATGGTGCCCCCTGCTGCTGCTGATAAAAGACTGGCATGCATTGTGTAAAGATATAATTGTTGGGTCATGGGCATAAATTATTTTTTCCAACTGGGTCCCGAGAAAAAAGTTTGAAAACCGCTGCACTAAATGCCTCCAGTATCCACTATGTGAATAAAACCAAACCATCCCAAGCTTCTCTAATGAACTCACATAGGCAAATGGCAGACATCACCTGTGACCAAACACTAGTCACAAAGCAACCACACTGTATCAAGCCTCATTCCTAATGGAAACCTGCACAACACTTTCAAAAGACAAGCCTGGGAGTGTAATGGTATCTCTGCTGGACACCCCAAAATCATGCCCTGAACATTGGCTTTATGGCTTATTACAACAATCTGTAACCCACTAACCCTGCCCCTCTCCTTTGGTCCTATGAGTGCAGAGCTGTTAATGGGCCACTTCCCCTTGACCGGTCCCTTACAACGTGTTGTTGACAGCTTATGCTAAACAATCTGTTCCACCAGATATTTAGCTGGGACATTCGCACCAGATCTCCCGCAGCTCTGCAGAGAGCGCACTGCTTCTGATACTTGTCTCTTTCATCAACAAAGCCTGGTTGAATAAAAGAGAGTCCCTCACCCACCGTCTCTCTCTAATGCTCTGGGACCTACATATGGCCACCACTACCCTAGCGTGCAAGGCTGGATGATGCAGACCCCATCCTGACCTCGGCAGGCCTCACCCTGTGCTGCCCATGGCGGAGGACTACATTTCCCAACAGGCAATGCAGTGAGGTCACATGACCAGTTTCCACGCATGCCCAGTGCTGACTCTACCGTAGAGACAGAGCGCTCACCTCCTGGCCCGGCTGCGTGCAGAGCGGAGGGGGGAGGAGCCGCGGTAGCAGCACCATGGAGCCCGAGCCGCGGCCCGGGGCTGCCGCACCCCAGCCCCAGTCCCAGCCCCCGGAGCAGGAGAGGAAGCTGGAGCAGGAGAAGCTCTCGGGGGTGGTGAAAAGCGTGCACCGGCGGCTGCGCAGGAAGTACCGCGAAGGTAAACGCCGGGCTGGGCCCGCCCCACACCGACCCCTCGGCAGCTGCGGCGGGGGCGAGAGGTGTCCAGCGGGGGGAGGGACCGGGGAGCCCCCTGTGGGCGGTGGCAGTGGGGGGCTGGGAAGGGGCCCAGCACCCCGCAAGAGAGGGGAGCAAGTCCCGGCTTCCTGCCTTCTCCGTTCCTCCCCCACCTCTCCGCATAGACAGGGGGCGGGAGCCGCAGCCTTTGCCTGCGACTGTGAGTGCTGCAGGAGTCTGCTGGGGCTGGGGGCGGGGAGCGCTGTGTGCGCACCTCTGCGCTTGGTAACGCTCAGGCCAGCATGAAGCGCTGCAGCTTTGCCCGCCACCCAAGTGCTGCCCTCTGTGGGTGTCCCTGCTCCTCTGCCAGCTGGGCTGCTCTCAGCTGCGAAGTGTCCCTTTGCCCAGTGTCCTGTTCCTCTCTTTCCACGCTCTGATGCTGTTTTCTCTAACCCAGTGGTTTTCCAACTTTTGGGGGGAATCATTTATTCCTGACACCCAACAATTACGTCTTTGAGCAATGCATTCCAGTCTTTCAGTGGCAACATCAGAGGGCGCTGTGATGGAGGACCTGAAGGTCTGCGGGTCCCGACCCGTTGTTTGAAAACCGCTGCACTAACACACAACTGCTCATGCCAAATTTCTGAGTTTATTTCTTGGGATGTGCCTGCAGCTGAAGTGCTATGGGTAAACAGTACCTGCTGTACTCATGAAAGCTTATGCCTTGATTTCAATCTTAGTCTGTATAAACTCCTTATTTATTTTATGATATAATCAAGTGCAGTAGACATTGGCTGAACTGCATAAAACATCATTAGTCCCGCTCATTGTAAGACTTAATAGGTGATGATGTAGTGAGGTCTTGCAACCAACTTTTACATTATGAAGTATACTACCTCCCACTTACTAAAAGTCCTTGTTACGGGATTTAGGCAGTTATTAGCAAGAACTCTAGTGTTACCCTCCATGAGAGCCTCAAATATGTGCCCACTTTGGTGTGGGATTGGGGTAGTGGAAGAATCCCAGAAATTAGGCACAGCAGTTTGGAAGATTTAAATAAAGCAAACTGTAAAATTGAGATGAATGGATGTTTTAGACCAGAAATGATTTAGCATCTAATCTGACCTCCTGCAAAACAGAGGCCATAATATTTCATCCAATAATACTTGCATTAAGACCATCATTTATAGTTGAGGGTAGAGCCTGTATCTTTTACAAAGAAGTTCAGGAAGTGGAAACTGTTCTATTATATAATGTTTCTAATCTCTAGATTTCAGTGTGTTTTACAGCTTAGACTAATTCCTGCCTCTTTGTCCATGGCTGCTTGAACACCATCTTGCTCCAGAAATGATACTATGCTGCTCTCTGTGGGCACTCCCCACATTCTGAGAACACGCGTGCCTTGTGTATCCTAACTCAACTTTGCATGGGATTTGGTGTTAGCCATCTACTAGGTCTATCAGGTTTTTCATGTTGAAGACCAAGGAGCATTGGTCACTCCAGCCTGGGTGGGTATGCCTGCATTTAGGATTGAGCCTCTCCATCTGTATCCACAGAGAAAATGATATTTACCAAACTATTTTTAGACATTGAGGCTCAGGTTGGTGGTTGGGCTGTTGAGCCCACCCATCCACCTCAGTCTTGAAAGCCCAAACTCTAGTCCAAGCTACAGTTTCTGTGTAGGTATTTTTAGCATGCTATCTTGAGCTTCATTAACATAAATCGCTCAACTGGAGCTGGGAGGCTCAGTCCCAGGAGCAGTGTAGACATGCCCATAGTGGCAACACAAACTTGAAAGGGAAAATTTCTCTCATCTTCCAGACTGAGAAACCATTACCAACCCACAGACTAGCTGCTCAGATGATCTTCTGTGGCCAAGATTTGGACTTTTGGCAATTCACACCTTTCTGTTATTTCAGCATCTGTCTGCAGATTCAAAAGATGCTACTGGGTCACACTTAAGGCTTCTCTACACAAATGTCAAGGGGAAGTTAGTGTAATGTAGCAACTGCTATAGTTAAATGGCACTAACTCCCTTTGTGAACATCCTTATTCTGCTGCACTGACTGCCTTTTTGTGGATTAGCAAAACAACCAAGGAGTCTGGCACTTTGAAAGGATCACAGATGTATTACATGAGCTTTCATGGGCACAATCCTACTTCATCAGATACACGAAATAGAAAAACAAAAACTCATGATAAATAAATTAGTTGTTAGTCATTAAAAGTGCCACAGGACTCCTTGTTTGTTTTGCTGAAATAAACTAACATGGCTACCTCTCTGGAATTTGTGGATTAGGTTGTTTCATTCTGCAGTAGCTATTCTACAATAATTAATTCTGGGCTTTCTCCCTTATGTAGAGAAGCCTTCAACTAATTATAAGAAACTTTTCTTTTTTCATGAAAGCTTAAATTCTGTAGAAATCTGAGTAAGCCCCCTTCTCCCCAGGAAATGCTTTTCTTGCAATTGGTAAGTGAATAGGTAGGAAATAATTTACTGATATTAATTAATACCAGTTTTCTTATTCAGAATGCAAAGTACATTGTTAGAGCTACAAGACTGGTTTGAGTTTTCTCATGTACTGCACCTTGCACATTAGTGAGGGCTTCAAACATTGTGAACTGTATTTTTTTTTTTTTTTTTAAGGAAAATAACGAAACTATTCAACAAAGCATTTTTCTATAGCATGGAGCTTTCCACACATTATAATCTAATCAACTGTAATCCTCATGGATTACTAGGTATCAATACCATTGTTCTTTCATATCGAAGTTGAAATAATTATCTCCTGCATAGTTTCTCTTGTAGAGGGGAGCTCTGAGCCTTATCTTCTTCACTACACCCTCACCTTCTAAAAACATGCTTAGGAATCTCCCTTTCTAGAACTTTAATATTTTATTGAACTTTAATACCTGGAAATGCTTATTTTTTTAAAATTTCTGTATTGTCTTTTTAATATGCATTTTATTCTGTATGGCTGTCTTGATGAAATCCAAACGGGAGCTTATTAAAGGCACAAAAAGCTATATTCATTTGGTAAAACAAACAAGGAGTCTGGTGGCACTTTTAAAGACTAACAAATTTATTTATGGCATGAGCTTTTGTGGGAGAAAATCCCACTTCATCAGACACTTGAAGACGGGGAACTTACAGAATGGGAGGAAAATAAATCCAGGGAAGTGTAAGTCATAGGATCAGGTCAGACTGTTAGATCAAATCCAAAGCAGTTGTTTAGATTGAAAAAGTGGAAAACAACATATAGAGGGAGGTGAGGTCAAATCAGCTGCTGCAATAAGGGAAAAAAACAGATCCCTATTTAATCATTTGGTAGTACACCAGCATTTCAATTTCCATGTACGTGTGGAACATTCAGAAAACAAAGCAAAAGTTAAATCCTTATACATACATCCAACAGGCTTTATGCAAGTAGTAATGAAGCTGCTGATCTTCAAAAAATCTTTGATCAAGGCAGCAAGAGGTAGGTGTGACTGGGATTTTTTTCTGTTTTTTTTTTTTTACTTTTACTTTTGTAAAGCTAATTCCCATCTCATCTGAACCATGGTATCTAGCAGGCAACACGAAAGTTACTGTTTTATGGGCTTACCAGCAATATTTTATTTTTATATATGAAGTCACAAATGTACTATTTATAATGAGCTACCAGTGAAAAAGGGAGCGTGCTCAACTTCCTCTGTGAGAACTATCTAATTACTTCACATAATATAGATGAATCTCAGAGAATGCACTTTCATACTGTCATTGCGATTTTAGTAATTACTTTGTTCTGAGACAAGTGTTGAAGTAGTCACTTCTCCAAGATAAAAATTTTTTGCTGTTGTATAGACTTACTTCTAATAAGCAGATTTCAGTGCTGATGTAACTCCATTTCTGGAGTTAGGCTTACTATTGGGTGAACTTAAAAGGCAAGTGCATGCATTACCTGACTTGTTTACAGCTGGCAGCACTGGTACTTGCTTTGATTTTTTGCCCTCCATGACTCCTTTCATTTTTTCTTAAAGAAATGAGTCAGTGTAAAAATGACATTGGTTTGCTCTAATAATACAGGAAAAGGCAGGTTTGAACAAATCGTAAATGTTTCTGTTTAAGTGTGAAAACAGTGTTTATTTTAATGTGAAGTTCCTAGTTAAAAGATAATCTTGAATAATAGAATGTATGTAATTGACCTGATGTTAAAGGGGTCTTCATTTACAGAGCTGGGCAGTTCTTTCTAAACTATGAAGTCACTTCCCTCAAAGTTACATCTTTGCTTATTGCCATGTTAGTCTAGGCTTCTCCCATTTTCAGCAGCACTGTTATTGCATGTTAGATGGCCCATAAGTTTGCTATTTTATTTGTCATGTGACTAGTTTTAAGATGAATAACCATATTAGTTCTAATTTACTTCATTTTCTTTGTGGTAAGTATGTGCCACAACCTGTTATTACCTAATTCCACATGTTAAAACCTGTTACTTTAATCTGGAAATGACACTGGAAAACATGGTTGTTTTGTCTTCTGTAGCTCTCAGACAGTCACCACAAAAAAATACATTTTTGTTTCTATTTCCAGATCTTCACTTTGCATCTCTTGCCAATATTTCCTTTCTCTATTTGTAGGGCATAGTCAGTGTGACCCACTTCTAGTTCAAGTTGGGTTTGGCATTGTCATTTAGTTGATAAATGAGAGGGGAAAGTTGTTTGTAGAGAAACGGGCAAGTGAAAATGTTCATAGAACACTTTGCTTTGTGATTATTGTACCCTTCAGCCCTGTCCACACTTGTCTCTGAAACATATTTTCTGAAACATAAATAGCTTCAGTCCAAAATGGCTTTAATATGAGTTAGGTAATCAGTGTGTATTAGAGAGTATTTTATTTAAAATTCTCTTTTTGAACAGTTGTAACATAATTGAGTCTTATCAACAGTGGTTAAAAAATATAACCAAGTTACCCTAAGGTCTTAAAGAACTGTTTCATACTACATCATGCCAATGACATCAGCACAAATGTAGACACATTTTCTCAAGTTTTAGATGAAAGGACTGATAGATGAAATTTCCTTATTCTGAAACGTCATGAATGGCCATGGCTGGAGGTTGGACATTGGATGGTCAGGGTTCTGATATGATATTAGGCAGTCTCTCTCTGGTGATTGGCTGGCTGGTTCTTGCATATGTGACCAGGTCTGACTGATCACCATTTGTGAGGTTGGGAAGGAATTTTTCCCATCAGTCAGATTGGCAGTGATCAGGAAGGGTGAGGTGCTTGACTTGCTCTGTAGGATGTGGACTGAATCAGTTGCCAGGACTATCTGGGTATAATTTCACTTAATCTGTCTTCTACACAGATGAGCTTTAGTTTTATAAAGGAACTCTCGTCAGTGCCAGAGGAGCAAAAATTGTTGACCGGGGTCTTTATTCTGAAGCTTTAAATGTTCTTTTTAAATGGTCTTCCTGGGCCGAGTCCAGGAAGTGCTTTGAAAATAATGACACCAGGATGATCCTGCCAAACTTCTGGTCTCTTTTCCACAGTTTCTCAATTTACAGTTTCAAGAAATTTTTAACATAGGCAAAACATGTTTCCCTTTATGTTGTTCTTAGAAACAGCTGAAACATTTTTGGTGAAGCTTCACAAAAAAATTCAGCCTCACCAGTCACCAAACAGAAAATTTTAGACCAAACAGTCTGACAAATCACTAGCCACTGAAAACAGGATTTTCCAAAGGAAAGTGTGGGACAAACTTCACTCCCAGTGCTGCCTATAAAATTAATATGGCACTGCTCGACAATGCTGAATGGAATCAAAATGTCATCACTTCTGTTTGTCATTCACTGAAGCTTTTTTATAGCTCTGTAGTGCTTACCTTCACCCTTAATTTTGCCTATTTTTAAAACCTGACTTTACAATAAAGTTAAAAACAAATTTTCCCCATTTTTAAAAAAGGATTCCTTTTAATAATGCTAAGTTTTTGACAAAGAATGTAAAGTATATTTTGAAATTTAAAAAAAAAAGCCGACAGGAAGAGTTATGTACACAGAACATTTCCCCCATTTCTCACCCACCCAATAAAACCCAAACAAACCAAAACTCACTTCTTGTACTGCAGGCCGTTCTTTACCAGTCTTTTCAAATAACTGCAGGAAGATCTCTTTAAGTGAATTCTGCCTTTAGTAACAGTACAGTCATATGGCAGCTTCCTGAATAAGTGTCTTCTCTACAATATTATCCCTGGGCATGGTGGGTTTTATACTTAGGTTAGAGGGGAGATTTTACAAAGGTGCTCAACTCCCATAGAAAACCAGTGGAGTTGAGTGCCTTTGAAAACTCTCCCCTAGATACTCTGTGAAGGTACTTCTTGGTAAATTAAAAAGATATTTGATCACGGATAAAAAAACCCAAAGTATTGTACTAACAGGTTGGGCTGTGCGACTACTATTTAAAAAAAAAAAATGTCTGAGAGAGCCCCCTATACCGAGCCAACTTAAAATTTCTCTAGATAACGCATCACGTAAGTCTAATAAACATTAGTTTCTAGATTCTTTTAGAAAATTTAAATTGAACATCCTGTAGCCTGTACAGCCAATGCTATTCACCATTTGTATTAATTCCACTTCAGTAAGAGGGAAATACTTGTAGATACCAAGTTACATTTTCAAATAATAATAGCCATCAGATTCAGAAGTTCATTGAGGCTTTAATTTTTTAGCAATGATTTTGTGTAAATAAGCTGCCAAATGTGACCAAACTTATAACAATAAACAGTGGAAAGCTGCAAGGTGCTTTCCTACGAAACTAGTTGTGGTGGTGTTGTTTTTATTAATGGTCTGGCATGGTTCATGCTCTGCTTGGGCTCCTTTTTCTGGGTCTGCAGAAGTTAAATTACAATCTGTGGTTTCTACCAGTCTGAACAGTGGTGTCACAGGCGAGGCAACTGCACAAACAAAGAAGTTACAAAACAAAAAGCCACTTTTGAATGGGGGGGGCGAGAAGGGAAACATCTTTAACTGTCCAGGTTTGATTGGTAGAGAAATGTATTATAAATGGAGGTTTAAAAAAAGAAAAGCAAAGGACATGCATCTGTGATTCAAATTCTTCTAAAAAAAAATCCCCAATGCTGCCTGTTAAAGACTCTAGAAGTAGGCAACTATTGGTCATGTGATCCTTTATGTACTTTTCAACCAGAACATTAAAATAACAAAATAGTTATTGTAAGACTTGTGTGTCTGGTATATTGTATGGTGCTTCATATATAGGATTTCTGAAACTGATAGTGCAGGTCAGCGCATGATATCAGTTTCACAAGGGTCTTCATTTGCCTTTGTATTCTTGGTTCTGTACATTTATTTATGCAGTGTATGCCGAATATGCATTTAGAGCCCAGAATAAAGTAGTCTGACTCTTTGGTTAAAATATCTTCCTTTTTAGTTTATATAAATAGTGTAAATGTACTGATTATCCTACCTTATGAACTAGAATGTGTGTCAGCCTTGGATAATGTAGGCTGTGCAAAGTTGTATTAGCGTTGTTGCAGTAGTAGAGATTTGTATGTTCAAAGAACTGTTATACTGCAGTTTTTAAGAACACTGGAATTTGTCATGTCAAGAATTTTTTAACATTGCCCTAGCTCAGTAGTTCTCAATCTTTTTTTTCATTTGCAGACTCCTAAAAAATTTCTAGTGGATGTGAAGGCCCCTTTGGAAATATTAGATATAGTTTGTGGATCCACGATGGTTTATGGACTCCAGGTTGAAAACCAAAGTTCTATGGTGGTAACCATGTTTTGTTGACCCTTTAGTTATCATTTGTGGACCCGGAGGCATTTGTGGCTCAGACTTACTGTCCTAGCTGACAATGTTTGTTGCCATTTTTTGCTGGTAAGCGTGTTGTGTAAACCAATATAGCATTTCAGTGAATTAACTAGAGCTATTCTTACGAACATTTAAATTATAATGCTTAAAGGAACACACATGGGACATGTTAAAGTTTAGTCTGTTGGTGGCAACACATTCTCATTTAAAAAAAAAAAAAAAAAAATCTAAGCAGAAGCCCAAGGGTCTGTTGCCATAGGTAGGATTTTGACATTTGGAGCCTTCCAGCTGTGTCATTGTATCCTCAAAACTAATAGATGTTGTTTCCTTTAAAATGGAAGATTAAAGGGGAGCATCTAAAAGCTTTTTTGTAGAAACATGAAAACATGTTTTTTTTAACACAACAGTAGACAATGTGCTATGTTTGTTTTTACTCTCTGGGACCAACAAAGAGATGCACAGTCCTGTAAATATTTTTGCTAAATGGTGAGAAGCAACATTGAGAGCTCACACATTATGTACGCTGCATCAACTGAATTGTCACTTTTGTATATCTCAGTGACATTTATGATTTTTTAAAAATAAAGATTAGACTCTTGAGAATATTCCAGATTATATACAAATCTGTTTTATTTTACCATTGTATAATATGGCTTGCATCCCTTTTAACAAAAACAAAACAAACTATAAGTAAATTGACACAAATCAAAATAAATGTGTACTACCCTACATACGGAGCCCCCTTTTTATTTCTAGATTGCTTTAGCAAACTCTTAAAAATATTTTCGTAAACAAACACTGGCATTTGCCCACAGATAGAACACTCCCCTGCCAGCAATACGAACAGAACACAAAATTAAGAAACTCCACTAACAAAACCATTACCAGCATTGTGATTCCCAGTTTCACCCAACTCACATCTTTTATGTACAAGAATAACAAAGAAGGTTTACCATGAATTAAGAAAATACTTGCTGTTATCAAAATTAAGTTCACTGTATGTGGTTGGCATAATTATTCAGCTTTTTGTTTAAACCTACAGGTTTGGAGGGAATACGTTCTGTTTCATAAAACATGCTTAAAATAGTGAATGAGTAGTATACCTTTAGTGAAATAAATAAAAGTTTAATAATCAAAATGCTCTTAAATTATAAGGGTGAATAAGTAGATATGTATTTGTATCTTTTTAGGGACTTTAAGGGACTCTAAAATTGCTCGTGATGTCTTATCTTCAATTTCTTTTTAGTTATGTTCAGTGTATACTTCAGACTTTTTGTGTTTAAAGGATAGGGTAATATTATAGTGTTGTATCTAAAAGGTTATTGTTTGAGTATCAGTTTTTACTATTTCTATGTCAAGCCTTCCCTTCCCCTTCCCTCCCCTCCCCCCACTGAAATAAAATTATCAAGTATCAGGATCAGGCAGGACGTTATTCCGTTGTGAATGGAAAGAATTTTAGTGTGTGGGTTGGGGGGTGGGGGGACGGTTGGTCTTTTTTGTAAATGAACTCTATTTCAGTTGCCAACTAGAAAGGTAACTCTGTCGTTGTTATAGGCCAGACCAGAAATGCATCTATGGTTACGTTTTAAATAAGCTGAATGGCAAAGAAGCATTATTGATGGTGATGACTATACACATACTTCAAACAAAGAACTGACCTACCCGTGTGGAGTCTTCTGTGATCTGGGACTTGCATTATAATTTGCACATACATGGCACCGTTTCATCCGAAGTTCTCAAAGCACTTTACAATAGTGCGTATGAAAGATCACCGTAGTAGGTAATATGTTATGAAGACTTAGTATTGAAGAGTCGCAGAATATGAAGTGTTGTCTATTAACTCTGATACTTGGTTGTGTATGTGAGGTTTCTTGTTTGTTAGCATTAGCTGGAATCAGCTTGTGAAATGTAGTTGGAAACTGTGGAAAGAACAAGTATGTGCTTGTGAGTTTGCCTATAGAATCTATCACCACATGACAGCTATATACTGGGAAATGGGTGACAAAGACTAGAAACTGTAGTCAGGATTTCTGTTTTTCTTGTGGCAGTTGTTAAATATTCTCAGCTGTGCTTGGTAAATGCTGTGGCTTTTTAAAAAATGTTTAATTTTGTCACTCATCCCACAGACTATTGCAAGCACAAATTAAGCTCTCCTCCCCCCCGAAAGGAAACCATGAATAAATTTGGGCTTTGTTTAAAAATATCACAGATTTCCTGATCTTTGTGTTTAAAATTGTCTTATTTTCCTGTGCAACAATAAAGCTCTGATTATTGGTATTGATTCTGGCAGTTAGAGCCCTATGCTCCAATGTATAGTATCAGCAGTTTGTAGGTGTTAGGGTGAGGCTTGTGTAAGGGACAGATTATTGCACAGAGGCTTTCTGTGACAGTTCTTGCACCTTTTTCTGAAGCATCTGGTGGTGGCCATTGTTGGAGACGAGGTGAAGGAGACACCCTGAGCTAAAATGCAGAAAAAAACTGAGAAAAAGAACCATTGTTTAATCAAATAGAACTTGTACGAAAGTATTTTCTCACCTTGTCGCCTCGTTCTGTATGGTGCTGTGTACAGTCAGTACTTGGGTATTAAGTCACTTGTTCATCTCAATTTAAAGTTATTCAAATAAAATAATTTGTTTCTGTTTCCATTCCAGAAACGGGAAGTGGGACTGCAATTTTCTTTAGACTGTAGCTTCTCTGTCCCCTCTACATATAAATAAAAGATAAGTTTTCTGTTTGACAGGGCTTATTTAACTTTGGCCTGTCAGGAATTTTTTCTAACTAAAAGCAATCTCTTCCAAGAAATTACCCATTTAATTGATGATAAAGCTACTTTTTATGAACAACACATTTAATATCACTTTAAAGTATACATATGAAAGACTTCATTTAGGGGGAAAAATGGGGTGCAGGGGTAGAACAACAAACTGAATTTTTCTTAAGCCTGAAGAAAGCTTACACTGATGATGAATGTAGTCTGGGGAATGCATCTGAGCTACATGGGATTGAACTTCTTCCTCATGTCAAAGAATGTATTGCCATAAGTAATCTCTTAGGTCATCAGTTGTGTTTGCAGTCAGTGAAGATTTGCAAGGAAAGGTAACAAAGTAAATGTTTAAAGAATTAATCTAGGATTTACAGAACTGGTGATAAGTTATTTTTGACAAGACGGGAGGGAGGGGAACTAATCAGAAACATAAATTTTTTTAAAGTAAAGCTGCTGGAATGACCTTCAAGGCTTGTAAAACTGTCATGTTATGAGAAGTTGTCATAAATCAGAATCTCTTGGGTCTGACACTTACATGACCGTTTATTTTTTTTTTTATATGAGCAATAGGTCACAGAACAGGTTTTTGATTTTTTTTTTTTTTTGGAATACATACTCAAATAGGAATGAAGTGTCATAGAAGAGGAGCGTTGGAGACAACACTCAAATCTGTAGAGCACCATGCACATACAAAAATGTGGATCTGCATCCACAAATATCACCTTGTATCTGATCAGTGATCAGTCTTCTATGTGTATATGCATCTGCACCAAAGCCGTCTCACAGTGCATCTCAGAAGGAGCTTCTGTGTGTGTTCGCTGAGGATCTTAAAGATGGGGAAGCAGCTCTCTGCAGCTTATAGCCTGTGAGACTGACTCTTGCCTTCAAGATCATATGAACTGGAGAGAGCTGCTTCCTTGCATCCAATCCATGATCCACAAAAATAGTCTGGAGATGTATGTGGATTTACAGAGTTCTAAAAATCTGAACTTGATACCTCGTGAATGAAATTAAGGAAACCGTAGCGCAGGGGTGTCAAACGTATGGCCTGCGAACCTCTTCCATGCGGCCTGTGACTGTGCTCTGCGAGATCACACTAGAGAGCGTTGTTTCGCGGAGTGCACGCAGTCTCTCATGCCCAGTGCTCCACCATGTCATGAGACCTTTCTGCTCTCGTAGCATTGCAGCACCCTGGGTATGCGAGACTGCACTTTGTGATATCGTGTAGTCTCGCAGTGTTGCAGAGTGTAGTCTGGCATACCCAGCGCTCTGCGATGCTGAGAGCGTCTGGTCTTGTGACATCACAGAGACTGCGGTCCGCGAGATCACACTTTCTCTATTGGGGGGGAGTGTGGCCTCGTGGACCGCACTCTTGTATTACCCGGTGTCCCTCACCCCCAAACGCACAATCAGGGGATTGGATTCAGACTACTAGGGAAAATATATATATGTTTTCAAGTCCTTGTTGTTACTTATTTATATATATTTATGTGAGACTGCACTCTGCAATACCACACTCCCTCCCTAAATACAACTCAAACTTAAATGGCAAGCCCTCTTAAGCATGAAGTCAGAATATATTCACTTACTGTTAATTTTGAAATCCGGATGCTACTAACACCTCTTAGAGTTTGTCTGCAAATAGTGATTTTTTTTCAACACTTCGTTTTCAATTTAAAGTATATATGAATGTGCTTGTTCCATCAATATCATATTCAGTTTGAAATGAAAACTATAACATATATTCAAGGCAGCTGAGGATTTTCATCCTAAAGGTGGAATTCCAGGGGATAGCCAGAGATTCATGAAACCTTTCTTTTTGCACTCTGAATATGTTACTTGTCAGATGCTAATGACCATACAGTGTGTGACGCCCTTGAGAGGATTTCTTTCAAAACGAATTGCTTTACTCTAGTCTTGTTGCATTGAGAAACATGATAAATAGGAAAAAAGAAATATGGAGGGGAAAGCAACAGCAAGGGAAATTGTGTTTTAAGGAGCTCAAATGTGCAGTATTAAATCATATTTATCCGTTAAATCACATCTTAAATTTATGCTACTGGGGAGAAAGGTTAGGGAAATAAGACATGGCACTGAGGCAGACTTTAAAATTTAGATGCTCTGTTTTTAGTATTTGCTGTACTTAAAATGGGCAGAAACTTAATTTCTCATTTCCTTTCATTTAAGTAATGTTTTCTCCTATGTCTCCTTTGTATGGTTTTTGTTTTTGTTCTTGGTGGGTGGGGCTTTTTGTTTTTGTTTAAGTCCAGTTCCTGGAGTAGCAACAAGGTTCTTGGGGAGGAGAAAGTGGGTATTCCAGTCCTGCTTTGACAGGCTGCTAAAATGGTGACAACAGCAACCACTTCACAGATCCAGCTACCTGGTAACCTTTTTGAGCCAGCCATTTAAAGAAAACCACAAACACAGCTCAGACTTCCTGTGACACAGCTTAATTTAATCCATTTGAACTCATTCTTCATCTACCCTAGAAAAGTGGTGTTTTTAGGGTGGGGGTGGAGAAAGAGAAAGAATCACCAATTAAAAGAGTAGGTCAGGGCTCAGATTTGAAGAGGCATTATTACTGTACTGGAGGGAATGTCTGCAGTTAAAATCTTAAAATATGGAAAAAGCGATATGCAAAGGTTAAATAGTAAGGAAAAAAGGACAGTTTTTGAATGTGATCGGTACAGTGGTAGGTAATAAGTAGGCATGGCCAAATAAAGGTAGCATTATAAGTATATTGAGCATAGTACCATTTAAGCTAACTCATGTTGGTCTTTTATTTGTAATTTTTTTCCTCATGCGGCTTTCTTATTTTTTTTTATCTTGATTCATCTTGTTGTGTTGTTTCTATTTAGCCTGAAAGCATTTCAGTGCAAGAACTGCCCTTTGTCTGTAAGGTGCCCAACACACTTCTGAAACTCTGGAAACAGATAAAAGGTATTAATCGAAGCACTAGTAACTTTTAGAGAAGGACACGTCTCTTGGATGAAGCTTATAATGTGGTGCCTATTAACATGAGCCTAATTTAGCAAGATTCAGAGTATTGCGGTAGAACTGTTGAAAGACCACAGTTAAGTTTGTGTTAATATTTGTTAGCTATTGAGTTTATTTATATTCAACCTTGGACTGATCAGTGGTTGGCTTTTTCTAATTTGACTTTTCATGGGCATAAACATGCTTCCTTAATATACCAAACAGGAGAGAGAAATTACAGGAATTGTTTTAGGGCAGGGGTCAATATCTCCTGGCACATGTACCAATAGTGGCACGTGAGTCCATTTGGAGTGGCATACGGCACCCTATGTGGTGCTGCTGAAATTGCTGCTCCTGCTACCGAAAGCTGCTCTGGGCAGCTTCTTTCGGTGGCAGGGGGAGGCCAGGCATGCCGCTGAAAGCCACTCAGGTTGGCTTCTATCAGTAGTATGCCTGGGGACACCTCCCCTCAACTGCCTGGAGCAACTTCTTTCAGTGGTGGCTGGGGCGGGGAGGTCCCTAGACATACTGCTGAAAGCCGCTCTGGGCAGCTTCTTTTGGTGTTGTCTCCATCCTTCCCTGCCTCCCCAAGCTGTGGAAAAAAAAGTTGCCCAGAGCAACTTGTGGCATTGGGGGGACATTCTAGCCATGGCTGCTGCCAACTTTTTAGGTGGTGGCCACTTTTTTCGACGGAGGGGTCACTGTCACCTGCTGTGGGTTGGGGAGGAGGGATTGGCATAGAGATCGGCAAAGAAATCTGGGTAATGGCTCTGCTACATTTTAAGTCCACATAAATCATGTCACTCAGTGGTGTGAATTAGCCACCCAGAGCGACATAACTTGTGCTTACATAGCACTGTCCACACTGGCGTTTAGAGAGAGCTTCTGCTGTTGACGCAAGTACGGCCACTTGCAGGGGCTGGAATAATTAAACCAGTAGAAGAGCTCTCTCCTGTCCCCTTAGAACCGCCATGTTTGAGAGCTTACACCAGGGGTGTCCAACCTTTTTGGGTGAGGGGCCACTTCGTAATTCTTTTCTCACTCAGGGGCCAGTGAGGAAATTTTGGACATAGAAATTGATCTTACTATTAATAAAACTCAATTAAAAATACTAATTTTATTAATAGATCAATTTCTATGCCTTATCTATCCAAAATTTCCCCACTGGCTCCCTGAGTTAGAAAAAAATCGCCTTATATATCCCTGGCAGGGCAGGAGTGGCGTGGATGTGGAAGGGGAGGGATGGCAGGGGATGAGGGCAAGGCAGGAGAGGGATGGTGGGGAGAAATGGGGGGAAGGGAAAGGATGTATGGCAGGTGAGCTTGGCAGGGCAGAGGGGTGGTGGGGTGCGGTGGGAGGGGACGGGAGCACTGGTGCCATGTGGCGGGGTCCCACTACTCACCTTCCCTGCACCATGGCCATATGCTCCGGGACCTCCTTCCCACAACCTCCCCCGGCCTGGTCCCACTCTCTTGACATCCCGCTGGAGTGGATCGTCCTGGGCCTCGCTGCCCCTGGCTGCCAACCACTCCCTATGGCCTCCACTAACCCCCGACCACTACTGCCTCCACCAGGTGCCCCAGACCCCTTGGGCCTCACCGCCCCCAGCTGCTGCCCTGGTTCCTGTGTCCTCTGCTCCCCCCCCCATACCCTCAGGACCTTCCGCTGCTGCCCCATTTCTCCCACAGTCTCCACTGTCCCCAACCCCTGCCATCCACCCCCCAACAACCTCCAGCCTCGCTGCACCAACCCCACACTGCTGCCCCAGCCCTTGCCTCGCCAGCCCCTCCCCTGCAGCCCCTCACCCCCTCCCTCCTCCGCCTCACACCGCCTTGCCGAGCCCCCACCTCCTCCCAGCCCCCACCTCTTGCTACCCTCCCATCCCCCGACCACCCCGCTGCTTCGCTGGCCCCTCTCCTGCAGCCCCACAGGCTCTTGCCACCTCCCCCAACCCCCTGCTGCCCCCTCGCCTCGCCGGGGCACCGCGGTCTGCCCATGCCCCTTCCCCAGCCCTCGCTGTACCTCCCTGCCGGGCCTCAACCCCCCCCCCCGCCCGCCCGCTGCCGCTGCCCCAAGCCTTGCCACTGCCCCCCTCGTGCCCCTCCACTGGATCTCACCACCCCTC
This sequence comes from Pelusios castaneus, assembly GCA_007922175.1. Taxonomy (NCBI): domain Eukaryota; kingdom Metazoa; phylum Chordata; order Testudines; family Pelomedusidae; genus Pelusios; species Pelusios castaneus. The sequence continues at coordinate 6,280,501 of ML685797.1, forward strand.
AGACCCCCGCAGTTCACCACCACCCCAGGACCCTCTCGCCAACGCCTTCCCACGCCCCCCTCACCCTAACCCCTTTATCCCATCCTGGCCCCCACCTAACCTGATGGAAGAAGCTGAAAGGGAGCCGAGTCAGCTCCCTGGCCAGGGGCCTCTCCCACCCGGGGGCCACGTGTGGAGCATGCTCAGGGCGTGGGAGATCTGAAAAGGCTCCAGCGGCCAGCGTGGCCCCAGCTCCCTGTCCCAGGTGCGGGCCGGATTCTGGCCCGCAGGCCACAGGTTGTACAATCCTGGCTTACCCCAGTGCCACTGCAAGCTCACTAGTGTAGCCATAGACCTGCACAGTTTCTCTTTATACCCCACCAATATTTGTTCAGTCTTGCGTGGCTGCTCCTACGTGAAACTCCTGTTCCGGGAAACTCCAGCGGGGGAAGGGAGTTTGTACCAAAAATCCTCTTTGCGTGTGCTCCTGTCGCATATTCTACGCACACATGCTCCCAGGCTGCTGTCTTTGTGTAACTGCTGATGTCTTTTTTTGCCAGCTACACAATTTAAACACACACACCTCTTAATTCAGTGCTTTTGGGAAATAATAAGAAAGAAAGGTGCCATATATATGCTTTTGAGTGTTCTGATCAGCCACCCAGTTTACTAATTGGGAACGGGTGACTTTTCTGCTGCGTACTAGTCTCGGTCTTATGGCATGAATGCCGTCTCAGATGAGAGAATGCAAATGCCTGACTTGAAATATGCCTTATTCTGTTAATTTCTGCATTTTGTCCTATCTGAAACTTTTCCAAGTAAAGGGCTTACCATCCCTGAACTATACTTGAACAAGTAGTCTGACTAAACAAGGAGCTATGCTGCTTGCCTTAAATTTCTCAGTTATTCAAGTTACCAATTTTTTTGTATACCTACACTTGCTGCAATCAGATGTCAGAAAGTGGGAGGAAGGGCAATGGGTAATGCCTTTCCCACTAATGACATCAAAATAAATTGCTATTCAAGGTAGATTATGTAGTTGTACGTAATCATCCCTCATCTTCATTATTGATGAGCAATTAATAATCAAGCATGTTGACCTTTAAGTTGTCATAAGTAGATTTAATAAGTTAACACTCCTTTTGATATGGAGAGGGGGGCAGTTTTGTTCCTCTGTTTTTAGTCTGTCTTTAGACTTAGGGAGACATCAATACATCACTTTATACTTGGTGCACACTTTGAATGTCTTCTTCACAATCTTTAGACTTAAATGCTGCTTTCTAGTGGTGGTTTTTAAAGGAAAGTTTGGATTCTGGAGCACAATATTACATTTTCATGGAAACTGCCCTGGTGTTCTTAGCCAGCCCAGTTCAACTCTTGATTGACAGCTCAAATCTGCTTCACTTCTTCTTTTAGTTAAGGCAGTTATTACCACATGTGGGAGGTGGAGTTTAATGTTAGGACACTAACAGGGAAACGTCACACCACACCTAATTTGGGTATTGGACCATTTCTTATTTTATTTATTCTTCCTCCTGACTGTTTTGAGAAAGGAAAAGTTGGCTGGGTTTTTATTTATTTGTTTGTTTATTTTTTCCTTCCTGGCTTTTCAGAATCAGTAGCTGCATCTATTATTTGACACATCTGTAACAATCTGAAGAGAGCGCTTCATTTCTTTGTCCTCTTCCCTTTTCCTTGTTCATCTTGCTCTGAAGTGCCTGTTTTACATTGAAGCTGCACAGGAGGCTTCCACAGCAGCACCGCAAAGAGCAACAAAGTAAAATATGCTGTCCTTGTCTGTATTACTGCTGCCACAGTCTGCTGCTGCTTCACATGGTGTAAACACAAACTCTCTCCTTGTCTTGCAGGAGGGAATGAGAAATATGGAAGTACATTTTCTGTTTTACCTTTACATTGCTCAAGTAATAGCAGGGGAGTGTCCGCTGCTCTTGTCCTGTAGTATAACACAAGCATCAGAGGAAGTATTGTCAGATTGGCATGATACTTGTGTATTTTATTTCCTAAACTCTTTGAAACAATGACTGTATCTTACTGTGTGCTTGGACATACCTAATCTTGATTTATCTTAAAGTTGTTAGGCACTACTCAAATAATGGAAGCAACTTGCTTCAGTTTTGGAGCGCTCTACGTGAAGTATTGGGGAGAGGGCAGTTGCTATTTTGTTAGCTTTTCCATCCTCTTACACTTCCTGATATGTCCAGTTGGTGAACCTGAAATATAGGAACCCAGTTTGTGAGAAAATTTAGCAAGAAGAGGGACATGCAGACAAATTTGTTCATAGAGATCAGCTAACTTAATTATATTACTTGACTTCTTTACTCTTCTCTATCACTAACTTAATTACATTACTTGACTTCTTTACTCTTCTCTATCACTATCTGGTTGATAGAGTGGATAGATAAATAGATTGGAATTATATCTTGATAGAATACTTAATCTACATACATGCAATTAACACCTCATGCAATGTTCACTCAACTAGCTAGAGAATTTTATACTTTGGATGAAAGTGTGGCTTGTGTTTTGTCACTGTGTCTATTAGTAATAGGAATGTTTTCAAGAAACAGTTGCAGTGTAATCTTTTATTGAAAAATTCCCATGTAGTGCTTGCATCCTTATGAAAATCTAAAAGCAAAATTACCTAGAAAATGACCACCACAATTTTCATCTATTGTCTGAAATAAGAAAAATGCATACACTATAAATGGCTTAAAAAAATCCAAAAATATTTAAAACTGAACTTCAATAATTTCTAATACTTTAGGTATTTATAACACAAAAGGGAGGGAAACATTTAATATTTTTAACCTGACTACATGTCTGTAGCATTATTTTGCTTTAGATAATGTTTAGAAGATACTTTAGATAATGCTTAAAATGTAAGATTTACTATAATATTGAAATGGTAGATATTAAATGCATAGAGTATTTTGCTGATGCTTAATTTTTCTCTTTTTAGTGGGAGACTTTGACAAGATCTGGCGTGAACACTGTGAGGATGAAGAAACTCTTTGTGAATATGCCGTGGCAATGAAAAATCTTGCAGATAATCACTGGACAAAATCTTGTGAGGGGGAAGGTCGAATTGAATGGTGTTGCAGGTAAACCTTGGTAGGGTTTAACAAGATATGGTTGTAAAGTCAGTCTGAAACTGTCATTTGGTCTTTAATGCAGAGCATATTAGTAGTTTCTTGCCTTCTGTACTTATATCTGGCATTCATGTTTTAATGTGTAGTTATTTTTAAGTAGGTATAAGATTTCCCATTGTTCTATTTTATGGTTTTTAGAATTTTAGCATGTGATGTTCTAGTTATTTATCTTAAATCCAGACTCAAATATTCCCAACTAAGTTTAGTAAAAGTTAAGATGATTAATCTGTTACTAGCTAAACTTGTTACCAAACACTAACTCTTCTTTATTCTAAATCTGGACACTCAGACAGAGGTAATACGTGGTTATGAAATAATTCATAGAAGTTTTATTTGCACAGGATTTTTAAAAGTTGGCTGTTGCTTTTGTAGTTGTACTGTTTTTTGGTTTTTTTGAAAAGACTGATCTTTGCTATATAGTAGTCTCATGTTCCAATTACCTCCCAGTGAATTTGTAATCGTATCAATTTTTGCACCTGGATTTAACTGTGAACTACCATCACATAAGAGTTGCTGTCTTTCTCACATTTGGGAAAGAGACCTCCGGGACAGAAAATGCCAGGAAACATTCCCACGGTAATTTCTTGAGTGGAGACATTAGGTGTGGGAGAGCTAAGTGATTGAATGAACAAAGGAAGGAATCTGGGGGCCAAGTTTGTGCCTCAGAGTAAAGGGAACTAATCCTTGAAGGCTAAAAAAGGGATTATTTGTGTTTCAGGATCTATCTGTTGTTCTAGAGCAGATGTTGGAATCCTCAATGGGAGAAACTGCATGCAAAAATGATCCTCTTTTTAAAAAAAAAAAAAAAAATTAAAATCTGACAGCTGTCAATTCAGAAACTATTTAAACATTATATCTATCTGAGAAATTATAATTAGATTTGTCTATCAAAAGCCAGTATCTCTGTTTTTTTTTTTTTTTAAAGCAAATCCTCTAGTCTATGGAAGCAGATTGAAGATTTTTTCAGTGTCAGGTTTCACATGATATAAACAAAATAAAAAGGCAACTAAACAAATAAAATATTTTAGAACAAGATTCGTAGTACAAACAATGTTTAATACTATCAGATTGCTGCGATGATTCTGGCCCTTCTGGTCTTAAACTGGGATCCTACAAAGACATATGACATTGTCAACAATAGAAAAACTATGTAATAAAGAGTAAAGTCTTTTTGTTTCAGTTGATAGGGTTAACATATACTTATAAATGGTTATGTACTTGGCCTCCAGAGTTCCAGAGTGAGATTGGAGTGGCTTTCAAGCTTGGTCTTAATGCTTTAATTAAGTCTTCTGTGCTTTCTCTCTAGTTCAACTACACCAGTCTTTAAGATGGGGCTATATTTCTCTTTCCCAATAAATGTCTTTACAAGTATTTGCTAAGCCTCACCTATTTTGGAAGACTGTGCAGCTAGTAAATAAGTGGTGGAGAAAGTTGAATATACTTCTAATGGTAGCTCTGATAAAGGTATCTTCACTAGATCCACATTACCACCCCTTGAAAGTTAGGAGGCATTTCTGTATAGCTTATATGGTACTTATCCAGGAAGGGGGAAAAAATCCATACATCTCACTTCAATTTAGTCTAGCTTTTGAGAACTGCCTCTGGAGCAAAACATTTGGAAGTAATGAAACCATTTCTCATTTCATATGTGTTCCATATGTATGTCAAAGGGTCAATGAAGGTGAGGATAATAAATGCCTTCTGGAAACAATGCATTCTACAGGTTGTGCTGTTTCAGGCATTGTGGGTTTTCCTCTTTGAATAAGTATTGTAGCTTTAATATGAGACTTGGTTACGAAACTTTAATTATTAGGTTTTTGTATCCTTAAGTGAATTATGTTTAAAATTATTTTTTCTTTATTCTCAGTCTGTCATCTGCTGCTGAGTTCAAATTAATATGGGTAAACATCAACAATAACTTTTACAAAAGCCTTGGTCATCTTGATACTTGGTACGATCAGAGTTTTAATAATAATTTCACTGCAAGTTTTAGATAATTTGTAGACTCAATGCACCTATAGTAATACGTTTCATTAAACCTCATTACCACAAGTCTGCTGAAATAGTACTTTGGATATTTTGTTTTATTTTAGTGTATGCCGAGGATATTTTCAAAATGGTGGGAAGAGAAAAGCTCTTGAAAAAGATGAGAAAAGAGCAGTTCTTGCATCTAAGACCACTTCAGCCTTAAATGTCCAACAGACTCCCCAGATTGAAGATCCTTTACCCAACTTCAGCTTTACAAATCATGAACCTATATCAGAGGAGTAAGTTGTAACTTTTTACTATAAAATAGTATATAAAAGAAGTCTTGTGAAATTGCATTGTCCTAATGTATTTCTAATGCAACTTTTAAAAGTTTTTAAAAGGAAAGGTTTTTTTATTTCAAGTACATACAAATATTTCCTGAAGCATATTAATATTATCTACCAAAAATGCTAAAACTAGTGGCCCAGAATTTAGTTTGAGATTGACAGTTGTCATTTTAATTTAAGGGAAAAAAACTCATAACCACTTGGGGAACAATCCTATCTTGTTAGTGTTCTTGGTATGCAATTTATACAACCTGTGTTGAGACAAAAGCAACATTTAACAGGAAATACTTCAGTAGAAAACTGCTTGAGTATTCAGCACTTTGGAAAAATCAATTCACTTTACTTAAATATGAATATGGGTGTCTAAAATTAAGCTCCTTAAAAAGAAAACAAACAAAACCCCTCACAAACCAACCCTTCCTCCTACCCCCCAAACACAGCAACAGCCTTGGGCAGAGTTCTTCGACATTACCGATGGACTTGCAAATGACTACTTGAAGCTTAATCTTTTTTAACTTCTTGGTTTCCTGATGATTAACTTAAAATGAATAAATAAGAGTATTTCATATTTAAGGTATTTTTCCAGAAAGGTTATGACTTGTTTTCAACCTTAACTCTCAAAGTAAGTCTGTTTTTATATTTTGCTTTTGGTCCTGGAATAACACTAACTTCTGTACCTTTTTATTATAGTTCTAAAATTTCTGCCACCTTATTAAAATGGACAGTAAGAAATGTGGCTCATCAAATTGGTGGGAAGAGATTTATCCTGTACAACTAGTAGAATAATGAGATTACATAAATATATGCTTTCTAAAAATAAAATTAATTTAATTTGGTTTATGCTTTTAAATTAATGGATCAACTCATATGACTGCTTATCTGCAGCAGTATTTTGTTAGCAGCTTTGGAAGGGCTTTCATGATTTTGCTACCATGTCATATCTCCTGTGAACATTATGTATTGTAAATTGTATATATTATTCATTAGGGATATGAAGGGCAGGTTAGTAATGTTGTTAAAGAATATCTTATGTCCACATCAGTTGGTATCTTTGTGCCTTTAACTCCTGTTAGAATGATTTGCAAATACCATAAGTGTCCTTGTACAAAATGGTTAGAAACATAACAGGAAACTGACATTTTTTTCCTCTTTTAAACTAAGAATTATTCCCTGCAACATTTTGTTTATTTTTTTGTTATAGTTGTTAGTTACTCATCAGTAGAAGATCATTTAGTAAAGGTGTTAATAAATTATGGCATGTAAACTAAACAGATGTTCACCTAACTTAAAAAAAGAAAATTCATAGTTCATTGGATTTATCTATTAGTTCCAGTGAACAGGACAAAGATGAGGTGATAGGACACTAATTGAGCAGTTAACATTTTAAATAGTAGTAATGGCAGGTGTTTTCTGGGGTTTGTGGTAGGGTGGCTTCCCTGCACTGGCTAGGAAAGGGTTAGGAGGACCCTGGAAGAACAGCCAATGGGCAAGAGCAGCCGGAGAGCCAACTGGAGCCCTGGGAGCCCTGTATAAAAGGGAGCTGGAAAAGCCAGAGGAGGTAGTCCATTGTGGGAGCTCAGGGAGCAGAGGCTGGCTTTCTGAAGGAGTCAGCACTCAGGACAATACAGTGGCTGATAGATGGGGCAGGAGCCAGGACCCTGATACAAGGGCGGAAAAGGGATTGGAACTGCAGGGAATTCACTGAGGGGTAGGGGAAGGTCACTGCGAGTAGGGTTACTGGGTCCCTCTCTGCTTCCCCAGACCTCCATCTGAATGGCAGTGGAACTGTGGTGGCCACAGACAGTGGCGTGGTGGAGCTAGGATAGTAAAACCTCCGCTGGAAGGGGGGTATACAGACAGGTGCCCAGCTGGAGGGCCGAGCAGCCAGTGCCCATCTGGCGCAATGTGCTGACAGCCCATCATGGGGCTAATGAGTTAACTTTGAACTTTCTGACAGCACTGTAGACAGCTAGGAAGCAGAAAGAACTGGTCCAGAGGAGGAAATAGCCCCGCTCCAATTTTCCTGCATAGGTTTTTGGGATGGAACAGATGTGTACCCTCTGCTCTACTGCACCCTTTCCCATGGTCCCTGCTCTACTCTGTCTCTATTGTGCAGCACAGCATATGTGCACAATATTTAAGGTCCATATGAATGGAATCCTGCAGATCTTAAGGAGTTTCATTTCCTCAGGGTTGAGGTGCTGGAAAGAACAGGAGGCTTGATTCAGTGTCTGAATTGAAGCTCTGTTTAATAATGAGGATGCTAAATGAGATCATACCTACTTGCACCATCTCCTTTATGCTCCTTCCATCTAGCTAGATGCATAGCTGTTTATCATTACTTTTGTTTTATGGAGTGATTTTTTTTTTAAACTGTCTTTACATACGCAGTTGCATTTGCAGTTGTGAGGATACTATCAGTTGCTCCTGTCTTTGCCAGACTGTAAAACTTACCTGAACAGGCAGTTTGGCAGAATAATGGGAACAAGAGGCACAAGTCTGAATCAATAGTCCATGATACTATTAAACTGAGAAGAAAGTTGTATACTCTCTATGAATGTCAGCTTTGCATTTAAGTGACCTTGATGTGACAAAGTAAGCAGGTAACTGAAGAGAGAATGAAGGCTGAGTATATGTGTATAGAGGGTACACGTAAGGTTTCTAAGGATTTGAGAGATTAGCAGTTCTAAGAATAGGGAATACGTTTTGTATTGGAGGAATTCTTTAAAAAATGAGGACACTGAATTACCAGCACTGTATTCTTAGGTAACAGAATGCAGCTGTGGACATCCTGTTGCTGGAAGTTTTAGAAGGCTGCCTGGGTCAAAACTGCAGTAACAAGTCAATTGAGATTAAAATATGGTTCTTAGCAGCAAAAGTAACAATGTAATCTCAGTAAACAAGCCTGTTTAGAGTCAAACCTGCTGACTCAGTTTCCCTACTTACTTTTTACACCTGTTAGCTCTGCAGACTCACTAAAACTATGGCAGAGTGAGATGGATTCTGTTCTGTTTCATGAACAAAGTTCCCATTGCACATTTTTTTATTATTCGTGATTCGTGTGTTGTAAATAGTTTGACTAAGGTTCCATGTTCAGTTTTGCAGTGGAGAAGGGACTTTGAAGACTTAGGGGTAGGGAGAAAGATAACACTGAAATGATCACACGAGTTAACACACCCAGAAGTCAAGTAGCAATGAGGGTGGGAAAGCTACTCTCCCACTGCTATTTAGATTTGGTATTTATTCTATGTTTCTAGTGCTGAAAAGATGTTAAATGCTTTTCTGATTTTATTTGCCATGTATATACAATGGCAAAACACTACATTAATGCACTGTTATGGTTGTGTGATGGGTGTCCTTCTGCAGGACAATGAACTGAGCAACCTTAACTCTGCCCTCTTTCAGCAATACCCAGGATACCCTGCTAAAATACCTGTACTCTGCCAATCCCTCTCACCCACAGGATTCCATCTAACATTATTAAAGGACAAAAAGGGGAGGAAATGGCCATGCAATACTCCTTTTTTCTTAGAAAGGAACTCATGATTAACTTACCCTTCGTTATGATAACTGAAGGGTGAGTTCACATCAATCTTCATGAGGTCTGTGAGTTACTTAGTCATTAAAACCACACAGTTGAACAGTACAAGGCAGCAAAAGGAACCTTTTTGTTCGGACTTTTTTGGCGAGAGTGCACTGTACCTTCGGAGCTTCTTGGTCATATATCCCCAGATTTGGATCATTTATGCTACCTTGTGCCCTTATGAGTCACACCAAATTTTGAACCAATCCAATAATTAATTAGATTTTAGAGCATTTAAAGAATTGAACCTTAAAACACATCAAATGTCGGGAATGGAAATCCTCTAGCTGTTTGTTGAACTGGCATATGTGTAGATTTTTGTAAATACTGTTCTTAGTTTAGGTCTCTCCAAAATTTAGTGAGTGCCATGCACTGCCTTGGATGAAATTCAACAGACTGAGACCATTTTGACCCACATCAACAGTTTGATCTCAAGGTCTGTGATACTTGGAGGGACTTTTCTCTGCAACCCCTAACACACCACATTTCAAAGGGATCCATCCAAGCACGTCTATTTGAGAGCACTTAAAATGGTTGACCTTCGAACAGAAGTCTTGACACACCCTTAACTGTAGTGGGACAGCCATGCTATTGTAATAAATAAACTGCGATTTTTAATCATACTTTTGTGAACTGTTACAGAAACTCGAAAGAGATAAGTAGCCTAAAATGGTCTGCTCTTGAAATCATTCTGCATTTCATTTAAATACATTTTAGACTGGTAATTGGGGAGTTTATATTGCCCTGAACACATGACAGATTACGGCCATGGTGGTTCTGTGAGCTCTGCGTGGACACAGCAGTATGCTTACATAGAGCTTATTGCAGGATTGGGGTCCCTGGTGCCCATCCACATGTTACAGATATGATCAGAGCAATGAACTTGTTTCCTCTTTCAGTTCCAGAGGAGAAATTGTCATTGATGGAAAAATGTACTGTACTTGTGCTCAGTACTGGAGACGACACTGATGTACCTTCTTGTATTGTTCACAGCAGAATATTTACTTATTTTGAAAAAATGTGCAGTTTGCAGAGTAAGGTTAATTATTATTATTATGAGACGTTACTGCAGTAATCCGTTATCTAAATCTTGTCAGAGAAGGGAGTACTGTTATCAGGAACTAATAATGGGATTTATTGCTACATGTGCCTACACCTGTAAATCAGCAGCTCTGATCTGGTACAGTTCATCAGTACCTAACTGTTCTTGCCTTATTGGCTACGTGCCCATTGTCCAAATCATAAATAACTATCACAATTGCAGAAATTTTGGGTTCTGCTAAGAAGACACGGTTTTAATGGTCACACAGATTGAATTGCATGTCACCCTCAAGGTAGCCTTTATGGGAGAGAGTTAAGGCTGATTTTCAACAGTGTACACCATATATACATATGCTTTTGTTGATTTGAATCTCTTTTCAGACATGTTAATGACTTTGCACTTTATCTAGTGACTGAGGCCATGTACACACTACAAGAATCATGGTGCAACAAGCCCGTTGTGCTTTAAAAGTCACGTGGTTTTTGTAGCGCAGTATCGCGTCCACATGGAGCTGCTTGAGATGGAACAGAGCTCCCCCATGCAATTCGCGATTTCACAAGAAAACCAACTGAATTGTGGGAACCTATCCCACAGTTCCACCCATCCAGATTCAGCGCTAAGAATCCATAGTGCATTCTGTTCCCCTGCTGTCACGTGAGTTGCTACTAGCAACTCGCGCCCATTTTTAACACTGCTGCATTGCTTCCCGGAACTCCTTTTTGTAGCAACATGGATCCAGCTGTGATCTCAACCGTTGCCTTCAGCATAATGAATACATCTCAGCTGGTCGCACAGTATGCGTTGAGCTCTGAATCAGATCAGGAATTGGAGGACCCTGGGCTGGTGACTGGCTTGCAGAACAACAGCACCGCATTGCTGAGCTCCTTCACAGAGCATCTGCACACGGTGCACTGCCGGTTCTGGTCACGAGAGACAAGCACTGAGTGGTGGGACCGCATTCTTTTGCAGGTGTGGGACGATGAGCAATGGCTACAGAACTTTTGAATGCAAAAAGCCACATTCATGGAACTGTGTGAGGAACTAGCCCCTGCCCTGCAATGCAAGGACACCAAAATGAGAGCCACCCTCACCGTGGAGAAGCGTGTTGCAATCGCTCTGTGGAAAATGGCAACTCCAGACTGCTACCGGTCGGTTGAGAATCGGTTTGGAGTCGGAAGGTCGACCGTCGGGTTAGCCCTTTCACAAGTGTGCAGAGCCATCAATTGTGTTCTGCTCTGGAGGACAGTGACATTGGGCAATGTGTGGGAGATCATGGATGGATTTGCAGCCATGGGATTCCCAAACTGTGGAGGGGCAATAGACGGTACACACATCCCTATTTTGGCTCCAGAGCATCTTGCGACTGAGTATATTAATAGGAAGGGCTACTTCTCCATGGTGCTTCAGGCACTCGTGGATCACGGGGCATTTCACAGACATCAGTGCAGTGTGGTCGGGAAAGGTACATGATGCTCGCATTTTTAGAAACACGGGCCTGTACTGGAAGTTGCAGGCAGGGACTTTCTTCCTCAATGATAAAATCACTGTCGGGGATGTGGAGATGCCCATAGTGATCATAAGAGATCTAGCCTACCCATTGATGCCTTGGCTCATGAAGCCCTATGCTTGCAATTTGGATCCAAGCAAGGAACGCTTCAATTATAGGTTGAGCAGGTGCTGAATGACTGTGGAGTGCGCCTTTGGGCACTTAAAGGGCCCCTGGCGCTGTTTGTACAGGAGGCTAGACTTGAATGAGGACAACATTCCAGCCGTCATTGCGGCGTGCTGTGTCCTTCATAACCTGTGTGAAAGTAGGGGAGAGAAATTTTCCCCTTCAGGGGATGTGGAGGCTGAGTGCCAGGAGTGTGCATTCCAGCAGCCAGCCACTAAGAGTATCGGGGGCCCAGCTGAGAGCCGTCCGCATAAGGGAGGCACTTATGAAACATTTTAGTAAAAGGGACTTACAGGACGCATTGCATTACTGAGTTGCAGTGTACCTGCAAACATGCAGGATACTGAGTCCCGGGGGGAGTGAGGGGTGTAATGTACTATGCTTAAATGAGTGAATACTAAACATGCCACAACAAATAATTATTGTGTATCAATAAAGACACTGTGCACAGTTGGAGCTTCACTTTTACTATTATCCAACATTAAATGTTTACAATAAGCAGTGACTGCACCAGGGGCTGTAGGAGCGTGGCCTCAATGCCATAGCTTGGTGCAGAAGTGGATGTCACATTGTACCAGGAGGGTCCCTGGCCTTCAAAGAACTGCTTTGTGGGAGAATGGGGTGGTGGGGACAGAAAGTGTTGCTGTGTGCGCAGGCGGAGGGAAAGGGGGGGCAAGCCTGAGGCAGCTGTGTCTGCAGACCAACCATGGTCTTCAGCAGTTGGGTCTGCTCCTGTAGGATGCTTATGAGGGCATCCTTCTGCCTCTGCTTCCTCAAATTGTTCTCCTTGTACTCCTGCCGGCATTCCTGTCTCCAAAGTCTAATCTCCCTTGCTGCTGCCTCGTTGGATTGCATCAGCTCTTGGAAGATATCCTCCTTGCTCCTGCGAGGCTGCCTCCTTAGCTGGCACAGACCACCGATGGCGAAGATTGTTTCTAAGGAAAAACAAAACATAAATAGTGCTATTGTTCCCACATTGGTTAAAGAGCCAATAATATGCTCCACCGCTACATTCCACTGTGGCCAAGGCACAGGGCATCCTCTGCTTCCCTCACTGATCTCCAGAGGCTGGATAGGTTGCTGCTGGACCACAGCACAGGCCATTGCCGGGGACTGAAAGGGCTTTTGAAAAGGGAGGTTCGGATTGCCAAGACACAGTTCAACAGGTTGACTATTACCAGTGCTTTGGGGGAATATTTCACACAGGGCATGGCCATGGAAAGCGATGCTTAGAGTGCCTCTGCAAGCTAGAATGCATCTCCCGCATGTCACTGGATATAAGCCAGGACCGTACGCAGCAGGCTTGTGCGCAGCTGTGGTTCCCAGTGCAGTGCTTTGCCCCTCTATGTGGGAGAGTATGCCTCTATGGGGGTGGGCACACAGTAGCTCTCCCATTGAATTTAACTAGGAGGCTGTGGAAGTACAACCAGGAAACCTTCAGTGAGCTCAACGGAGAGGATTTCTTGAGAATTACTGCATGCATTGATGCACTGCTCGTGAATGCGGAGTAGATCCCCAATCATCAGAAAAATAAAATTGGAAAGGATGAAACTCAAAACGCCCATCTCCCACCCGTTCATTTGCCTACAAAGCTTATCCAGCAAGCACAGAAGCCTCACTTCCGAGGAAACTTACCAGAGCTCCCCTCTGCTGCATCCGAAAACAACATGGAGAAGGAATCTGGGCAGCATGTTTCGGGAGGGAGGGGGGGAGGTGGAGAATAGCTCCTGGCTCCCTAGGTCAGCTGCACCACTTTCAGCCTCCAGGTCATCCTCCACCTCCACTTCCTCATCAACAAATTGCTCGTCCCTGTCTGCTCCGGTATCCTTTGGATGGGGGGGTGCCGACGTGTCCACAGTAGCTTTTGGAGTGGTTGTGGGATCCCCACTCAGGATAGCTTCCAGCTCCTTGTAAAATCGGCATGTAATCGGTGCTGAGCCAGAGCGCCGGTTTGCTTCTCTGGCTCTGTGGTACATTATCCTCAACTCCTTCACCTTCAACCTGCACTGCAGAGTATCTCTCTCGTACCCCTTCTCTGCCATGGCCCGAGAAATCTGGCCAAAGATATCAAAATTTCGCCTGCTGCCACGTAGCTGTGCCTGTACAGCAGACTCCCCAGATGCTTATCATCGTGGACCTCGATTGTGGTCCACACTGGAGCACGTTTGCTGCGTTGAGCTGCCATTGCTCTTGGAGAACACAGCTGCACTCGACGCCAAACAAACAGGAAGCACTAACAATTCAAAAATTCCCGGGAATGATGGGAGGGCGGGTACAGTCACGTCACAGCCACAGAGAGCAGGAGGAGGTGCAGAAGGGATGGCATTAGAATTCTGGGACATTTCCGGAGGTTTAATATTGCGCGGCAACCGTACACACATGAATGTTCCGCGGTAGCCACTACCACCCTTGTTTTGGTGGTTTTCATGTTGCGCGGCCAGACGGCTGCTGCCGCGCAACAACGTGGATTTGTGTGTGGATGCTGTCCTTGTTATCGCGTGATAACGAGTGTTATCACGCAGTAACTTTGTAGTGTGTACAAGGCTTCTAATACAGCCATGAATTCTTAAAAGGAAGTCTTTATAAACATTGGAGCATTCATTCTCCCTTCTATCTATTTTGTGTATTTGGCTATAAATTGTTAATCTTCTGGTATATAAATGGGCGTTATATATGATGATGGGAAAATGGATAAAAGTCAAACCTCACTGAAGCACTTATGGGCAGAAGAGGAGGATTTTTGGATGGATAGACTGAGAATGTTTGAGATAAGGACACTGTTTTGAATTATCAACTATAAATCTTTCCAATTTAAAATCTTCCTCATGCTCTACCTAGCTTAAGCACTACAAAGGTATGAATGTGTGTACATGTAGAAATGCAGTGATATTTTTTTGGTAAACAAGCAAAGCATCTAGAAGTGTTAACAGATGGAGATTGTAAACTGAAACCTGTAGGATAAATTCTTATTACCAGAATGTGAAAACAGATTTGTTTGTTTATAATGACAGCTTAGAACAGTGCCTGAATCTCCCTTTTAGTAAAATGGGTGTGGGGGAGGGATGCTAAATAGATTATTGTGGTGATATTTGTAAAGTAATTCTGGTTAAAGCTGTTATATTTGCAAAGTATTGATAGTTTACTGTCTATAGGAAAATTCCAAAGGGGTAGGTAGCCGTGTTAGTCTATTGTAGAAAAACAATAGAGTCCTGTGGCACTTTTAAAGACACTCCCCTGCATTTAATTTCCTCCCATTCTGTAAGTTTCCCATCTTCAAAGCGTCTGACGCAGTGGGATTTTCTCCCACGAAAGCTCATGCGATAAATAAATCTGTTAGTCTTTAAAAGTGCCACAGGACTCTGTTGTTTATCTATAGGAAGCAACTGTTTGAAAATGTATAGAGAAGCTTAGTATCACTGTTAAGTTAATTGAATTCAGCATAGTAAGAAATGGCATCACAGAAGTAATAATTAAAATTTAGGAATGCATGTTTGGAGGAATATAGATATGTAGCGAGCATGATGCAACGGACATGCTCATCCATGAGGATGGAGCAAGGAATCATAAAGAATGGGCAATAGATTATAATTCCTCTGAATAAGGACATTGGCAGTTTTGTGCAATATGGTGGCTTCATGAATTGGAGGTTAAAAAATATAACCTGTACAGGAAAGGGAAAGCCAGCCAAACAAGAACAGAATCGTTAAAGGCTTGGAGGGAAAACAACGGATTCTCAAATGAATTTAATTACTAGTCAAAGATCTAAAGGAAATAAAGCCTTTTAAATGAAGGAAATAGTGTTTTATACTACAGAGAAAATCTGTGTTCATATTTTTTTAAAAAAAAAAGAAAAGAAAAAAAAAAGCTCACAAGAAGTAACGACCTTTTAAGTGGGGGAGAAGTATGCTGCTGCTTGGTGCTCCATATCAGGTGTGGATGAGCTGTCAATTGGAGATGTTAAGTAACAGTGCAGGTCTGGCCTGTGTATTCACTTTCCTCCAGTTTGTGTTTTGCACCATGGCTATATAGAGCTGTGCAGGCGAACCACCCCGCAGTTTCGTTTCAGCCATCTGAGACTGAGACTTGGTCTACACTTCTGGCTAAATTCAGTGGCAGTTGACGGGAGATACACAAGCTACTCTATCTCCCATTGACTTCCAAACTTCTGTGTACTGTGGTGTCCCTGCTACGCCGCACTGATAGGAAATGGCCCCTGTCGAAGTAGCATTAATCTTTTTGCGAGGGTCGATTAACAGTATTGATGTCCAAATTGATTGAGCTGGTCTCTGCTGTTGCTCTGTCGCTCCAGTGGCACCCATGGTGTTGCTGTCAATATAGACAGACCCAGAGCCTCACCAGTTCCCAAAGGTGAGCTTACCTCAAGTGCACTTTTTTCATAGTTTACTTAGCTTAGTTATAGGAGTAGTTAGTAATAATCAAGTTTTGTTTTGCTGTTGTAAGAACCATTGGTTTTTTTCCTCCTCTTTTACCCTCTGGTGAACTTTCGATTGCTAGGAGGGTATGCCTGGCTCTCCGGAGCTTAAACGTTTTTTATACCAGGAGGCTATCTCCAAGTTAGAATTTTTGAATCACCTACAACAGAATGGACACGAGCAAGCATTCGAAGAAGAAAAGATGGTTACTTACCTTGTAAGTGTTGTTCTTTGAGATGTATTGCTCATGTCCATTCCATTACCCAACCCCCTCCCCCCTGCTGGAGTTGGCAGCCAGGAGGAACTGTTGGGGGTGTAGGGCTGGCAGCGCTTTCTGTATCACAGCATGAGCCCAGGGCTCCAGGGAGCATCAAAGCTGTCTCTATGGGTGCTGCTAAAAGGGAAAAAAGTTTTGAAGTTCTGATAACCATGCATGGACATGTGCACACTCCTACAATGTAATGGACATGAGGAACACATCTCAAAGAACAGTAGTTACAAGATAAATAACTGTTCTGGCTCTTTTCTGTAAACCATCAGACAGTTTTTGGCTCAAAGTAATTGAGCGATTTTCTTAACATATGTAAAATACCAGCTTTTGTGTGCCAATAATTTCAGAATGATCAAATGGAATTTTACCAAGCTTTTTGAACAAATTAATTCACTTCTGGGTTCAGAATTAAACAAAAAATTGTTCGCTCTTCAGAGTAATTTATGACTACTTACAGTCATTTGCACCTATTACCTCAATATCTAGCTTTAGAATAGAAGCTACTTCTCAGCCATATTTACAACCAAGTGCAATAATTAGGAAAATTCCA
Source organism: Pelusios castaneus (assembly GCA_007922175.1). Classification (NCBI taxonomy): domain Eukaryota; kingdom Metazoa; phylum Chordata; order Testudines; family Pelomedusidae; genus Pelusios; species Pelusios castaneus. Next base: position 6,297,516 of record ML685797.1, read on the forward strand.
GGTGGAGCTTCTTTTACTGTTGCAGTAATTTAAATTGTGTAAATTATCCATTTATACTTTTTAATGTTTATGTAATAAAGTTGAACCTACTTCAGTACTTTCCTGAGTACAGTGGAGATTAACATAATTTAAGCAATCCCTTGTAAACTCAGCAGTGGACCATGAGGAGGTACCATTGGAGTAATGAATGCTTGTCTGACAGTACATTTGCTATTATTTCACTGTACTATTTAGGTGACCTTTGATATAATTCTGTCTATATCATATTTATTTCACCAGTGTGTAAACTATTTGCCTAACAGGGTTTCATTTTTTTCAGCATTTCATCCTCATGTAACAAAACGCTTCCCATAATGTATGCAGTAGAACACCTACCTCTGAATTTTAAATTTTGATATTAACTTGATTAACATAGCATCGGCATTGATTTATATAAGCTGAAGAAAAGAATTTAATAACTCACTACTTAACATTAACAAACTACTATTTAACAAACTACTATTTGTAAGATTATGATGTTAAAATTGACAACACTGGTGCAAATTTTTTTATATGGGAAAAAGTTAATTATTTTTAAATTAAAACTAGTGTAAGTACAGAAAGGGAAAGATTGCTGTATCAGCTTGTGAGATGCAAATGAATAAGGTGTGGGATGCACATAAAAAATAAATTGGCTATACTTCAGCTAGTCATCCTTCAAAAAAGATTAGTGGCAATGTTAGTTTAGTTCCAGTGCATTTTAATAGCTATTTTTGTTCAGTTATCTTTTATGTTGTCTGATAAACCATAATAATTAAATTTTCTTCTTTCAGTGCTTGTTTATGTTCATTCCATTGTAGGTGCGTGCATCCCTCCCCATGCACGGCTCCTGGAATTTTTTTCCCCTTTAGCAGTGCCTGTTGCTGACTTTGGTGCCTGTCTGGAGCCCCACACACATGCTATGGTGTATATATATATGGTGCCAGGATCGGAGGGCAGGGGAGAGATGGACTTCTGCACCCAAACCTGGAGTTCCTCCACGTCATGGGGTAGAAGCTCAGTGGCTGAGCTTAGAGGAACAGGCTTGCTTATCCCAAGTGCAGGCAATACTAATGGGTAGCAGGAAGCCTTCAACCAAGTGTCATATTTAGCCGAAGGGAAAAGACTTATGTGCTGGGCCACAAACCAAGGTGGTCATGTCCGATTGAGCATCAGTCCAGATGATCATCTGTCAGAGATTTGATCCAAAGATTGTTTTGGATTATGAGCTGGCATAAACAGCCACTCTAGGGCTTCTTTGGATCCATGCTGTTCAGATCCTCTCAAGATGATGGGGCCATCTCAGTCCAGGAGACTCAAATCCTGCATGTAGAAGACCTGTGGAATAGTCTTACCTTTGTAGAGCAGAGTTTCTCAACTAATGTTCTGTGGAACACTAGTGCTCGGCAGACATAGTGAAGGTGTTCCATGAATGACCCTGGCCTCTCCTCATGAGGGAGGCTGAGTTAGGAGAGGGGAAGGAGCAACATGGTGAGCTGACACGTGCCTGGGAGGTTTAAAATGCCTCAGCCATAGCAAAGTTTCCAATCACGCATTGGCATCTGCCACCACCTTGCTCCTTTGCTGTGGCTGGGGCATTTTATATTTCCCGTCACTGTTACACCTGGCATCAAAATTGCTTGCACTAACTTCCATGGTAAGACTTTCTTTGAAACTTACTCCAGGAATCGATGAATTTTGTTCAAACATGCAGGCTCAAAATTCCCATTAATACTTGAGTAATATCATTTTCAGTTTTTAAGTTGTGTGCATAATCATTATGTATCTATTTTTTAGAAATAAATGCAAGTTATATTTGTAAAACTTTATTTAATTTAGTTTCCTGAATCATTTTCACGGGAATGCGTAGAACGCAGATATAACAAACATTACTGCTGGTATATAGCCGCTTTTTCGAGGAAGTCTTCATTTTTTGCGTAAAGTAATTAATACCACTAGGTGTTCCTCAGTCCACTAAAGGTTGAGAAATACTGTTGTAGAACTTTCTCAGGGGGAATCTATCTGTGTAAGTTCCTGCCTTCTTCTGCCAGTGTCTCCAAGGTTGTTGCCGGGACATTTTTGTCAAAGTTGAGAAAGCAAAAAGAGCAGTTAGCCTTTGGTTAGATTTCTTAACTCATTTAAGAGAAACAAATGGTAAATTAAAATTAAAATATAAGAAGGTCTTACTGAGTCTCACTATGCTCCTTCTGCAATCAGAGACAAGTTCTAAAAGACAATTTAAAGTCTTTCTGGTAAACATCCATTGGGTTCAAGAAAGCAATTTTGAAATAAAATGTCTAAACAAAAGGAATGCTAACATGAGCCTTTATCACCAGGAGTTGCACCATATAAGCCTTTCAGTTCGGGTGTCAACTGTAGGATCACACCACCTGACCAAATAGTTCTGCATGCTGCGGAATGGGAGAGAACAGCTTGCATCACTCAGTCGACACTCTTTATGCTAATTCACAATGGCAGTGAAAGATATGCAGGAGCCCTTTTCCCCCCGCCCATACCCAGCTACCCTTTGCCAGATCAGACTAGAGCATAGGTCTCTAGCAGGTTGCAGAGTGACTGGCATGTGAATGTAAAATTGTGATCAGAGCTTGGGCAATCATCTTTCATTCCCAGTCTACAGAAGATACATTTAGGATAAGATTACCAAAACTGTCTGAGGAATTTAGGTGTCCAAGTTCCTGAGGCAGATTTGAAAATCTCCATTTGAATGACTCCCTTAGTTACTACAACCTACAAACTTTGTATTTTAAGGCAAGGTGTAGGAATTGTCTAGTTATTTCAATTACAGCTTTGCTCTCAGCAAGAAATGAGATCACTTTAAGCAGTGAATATTAAGGTAAACTTTAGCAAAGGTATTGCTTCCTCATTCGATGTTGCACACAGCGCAGCCCTACAAAGAAAACAGATCAAAGATTTATTGTGCTTCAATAATGAATGTTTTAAGACTGGTATCAGAGTAGGAATCCGCCATCAACATTGAAAACTGCCTTTATCAAGGAGCTGATGGAACAGTGTAAGAGGCTGTAACCAAGCAGCCTGATGATTCCTTCATAAATCCAGACTTAGAAACTGGTAAAAGCCTTCTCCTTTTCTGTCCAACACAAAAGGGGAGATCCAGCAATAGAGGAAATCTTTGCAGTTGCCAATAGCCTAGAAGAGAGTACACACAACCACAACCTGAGATCAGAGAATTAATTCTCTGGAGCAGGAGGAAAAACAGTAACGGAGTCTTTCCAAGCAGCCATTTCCAGGGAGCTGCTTTTCGGCTTTCCTACTTACTTACTTTCTTTTGCATTTATCCTGTAGACCTTGCTGGGCAGACTGTATCAATGTCCCTATTGTGTACTCTTGAATTTATTTCTAATTGTTTTCATTTGATGTAGAAGGAAATGAAAGCATGTCATCTCTCTCTTTATTAAAATTGATTTTCCTGCAAGATCCCTACTTGAAAAGGACAGTTTTTATTTCTCTGCCTCAAGCTGTGAGGCCAGGTGTTTTTTTTAGCACGTGTGTAATCTTTTGGTTGCACTAAACTCATTTTTCTTAACTGTAAATTTATCAGAGACTTTGGAATCACTAACAGTGAGGGGTTTCGCTGTCTAATTTGTAGAAGTGGCTGCCCTGCTTTCTTGAATGTTTGATACCTCTCAAAGAACTTATCATACCAGCTTGAAGAGTGCCAGAGCCAAGTTCATTTAATTCATTCAGTGACACCTGCACTGTTATAAAGATATGAAATCTGTGCTGCCACTGCATAAATTACAAGTCCATAAAATGATTACTACTTTATATTGAAGGTTTAGATTGGGTAAATATGGAACACATAGTCCAGTCCCCCGAAAACTTACTATCTAAATAGTTTAAAACAATAGGTATGACACATAATCTAACATCAGTCAGTGATCAGTGTAATTAGCAGTAGCCCTGTTAATTCTTTCTTTTCAAAATATTGTGAACAGCTCTAGTAAAAATCTTTCATTTCTAGTCTAGAATAAGGTTTTGGATTACCCTCAGGTAGTAATTTTAGTTATCACCTGTTTGTAACCTGCATACAAAGAAAAGTAGCAAATTTGTCATTTCATTACATTAAATTCATTGAAAAAATGGTTATCTTGTAAGGATGATATATACACATTGGCAGATTCTGTAATCTGAAGTGCTGTCATAAAAAGATTTCTGAAACTGAATGGTTTATTTAAATAACTAGTAATATACGTAGCAAGCATAGTTTTAAATGCAGGGTCTAATGCTATATTCTGCAAGTAAGAGCATTATTGACATTTTGATATATATGGTACTAACAATTAAGCTAACACTGGATATTTACAATGGCAAGATTTCTGCCTGTAGACATTGAGACAACACAAATAAAACAATCTCACTGAGGAAGCTTTTCCTGAATCACTTTTAACCTCACTACTTCTAGTTTGTAATCGCATGTGGAAGTAAAATTATTAGTGGCATGTGTGCATGGCTTTTTACAAAGAGATCAAATGCTGTATGTGAAATGTTTAAATCTTGATGTATTTAGTGATTATATTTCTCTGGTTTGCTTGAGAGGTATTTTTAACTGTAGTATAAAACTAGTTCAGTTACCCTTGAAATCAGACTAACTAAAACAGGGGAGTTCAAAACATACACATTATTCCTAAATCTTTTTTTAGTCATTCATTATAAGTCAGCATTTCCATATTGGAAATTCTGGTTCAGCCAGTGCCCTCGGTAGCACTCATGTTTGAAAAATTGCCTCAGAGCATGAAGGTAAGTTTGGAGTTTTGTGGCAGCTGCTTATCATGCTGATCAGAGTAATTTAATTGTTGCCCTGTGCTACCCCCCTAATCTTCATGTTGTGTTCAGCTGTTGACTCTCACGTCATGCTTAGGTTGAAAGGTCTTCAGGGCAGGGGACTGTCTCTGAGGCCGTCTCTAACACAATGGGCCTCCTCCAGGTGCCTTCAGAGTGCAAATACCTTTCCCTTCTATTACTAATTCAGCACCTTAATGTTCTACATAACCTTCTTATGCTCTAATTGTCTGAAATGGTCATTCAGAATATATTTTCAACAAATAGCAGTCAATAAAACTGAATTTCTACTTCCTTAGGTTGCTGCCCCCCTCAGGAAAGACTAGATTACTTGATGTTGGCAGCTGCTTTAATCCGTTTCTGAAGTTTGAAGAATTCTTGACTGTTGGTATAGACATTGTCCCAGCTGTTGAGGTATGTAATGATTGCTGAATTTATTTTTAATTTTGAATTATGTATTTTAGGGATACTTTCTATAGTAAAAGATTTAGGGAAATAGGGGTCTGTTTTAAAAATAGGTATTCTGTCTGGCTTCAAGGGTAGGGAAGGAGTGAGGAAGGTCACAATCAAGATCCATATTGATGGAAAAATCTTAAGATTGATAAACTTAGACTGTTGTAACAAACTTATCACATTGGGCAGACACCTATAATATGAATTTTAGTGTTAAAAGAAACGAGGAAAAAGTTTGCACATCCTTAGTCACTTTCAAAGGTAACAAAGTGGTAAATATATCTTACTTTAAAAAGGGTCATAATTTATATGCTGAAGATAAATATACTATAATCAGAGCTGTCGGCTAGATGCAACAAACACCACAGAATTTATAATTGAATTTAATATTTGTTCCCCTCCATCCCCACAAAAGCGCACTGGCTTAATTAAGTCTCACAACATCCTTAGCTAACAGCAACAGAACATCCTTAACTAAACCAGTACAACTTCTGTGTTTTGGAGAAGTCCTGCAATGTTTAAACCTGTTGTAATCATTATGTACTGGTTTTCTCTTCCCGTCTTGGCCTTGCTTATGTGAGGCTATGTCTACACTACAGAGCTAATTACAGCAGTGGCAAGTGTACACACAGCCACCGTTCTGTCGGGGGAGTGTGTCGTCACTAGGACCACTTCCACCAACAGAAGTGGCAGAGTCGGGGAGCTGAGAGAGCAATCTCTCAGCTCCTTGGAGGGAGCCCACAGGCTCCCTGCTGCCCCCCCCACCCCATTACTGGGGATCCTTGGGTCTCCATCAGCAGCGCTGCTGCAGGTGCCTGGGGTCCCCATCCCCGGCAGCAACGTGCTGATGTCGCAGGGGATCCTCCGTCCCAGTGGCAGCCCCTTGCTGCCGAGGACAAGAAGACCTTGCCGCCGCCCCGTGTCTGCCACCAGGATGGAGGAGCATATGGCAGCTGCCGCAACGATGCCAGCGGGAGTTCGGGGGAGCCTTGGCAGCATCATTGCAGCAGCCACCAGTGGGACAGCTGCAGGGGCTACAGCCTCCAGGGCTCTCCTGTCCTATGGTGGGGTAGTGAACCTCCAGCGCTCGCTCAGCCGCAGCCCTACTCTCCTGCACAGGGGACCATGGTGAGCCCCAGCTGAGCCCCAGGGACCTCCTGTTTACTTGTCAATTTCACAACAGCTCCCCACCAGTATAAAGGAGCAGAGTGTCCACGCTGCCGCCTTAACTTTGCCGACAAAAGCCCTATGCCACTCATTTAGGTGGTTTTATTTTGTCGGCAAAACAAGGCAGTTTTGACAGCAAAGAGGGGAGTGTAGTGTGTATGCTGGGCTTGTTTGCTGACTTTTGTCAATAAAACTTTGTAATGTAGACAAGGCCTTAGAGAGTCTGGTTCCTGCTCACTAACAGAATAACGAGAATCTTCAAGAATGAATCACATAACACAGAAAAGGAAAAAAATTATTTTAAAACTTCAACTACAACAGTGTCTCCACGAATCCTGAAGTGAATGAGCAATTTCATATTTTTATTTTAGAAGTGTAATTGGAAGCTAGTAAAGATTACAATTAATCTTTGTAAAGCCAAAGTAAAACTATAAAAGCAGCCATTGTGAGTGGTGCTTTTCACATCTGTGCATGACCAGATTTGATTTAAAAACAGAGGGAACAGTCCTGTTTGAACACAGTAACATTTCAGCCTTCATATTCCTTTATACTAAGTCAGGCAGAAGTTCACTGTGAGTGTGGAGTCAGGAATATGTAGAATAGATGTGGGTCCAGTAATGTTAACAGCTTGAAGATAATGCTGTCCTTTGGGAAAGATGTATACTCTTTTATTTGCTGCTTCTTTGTATAAAGCCCCATTGTTTGCCGCTGTATAGCAGTGTGTCCCCTTGTATGTTGGTGTGATCGCCAGACTCCACGTTGGATCCCTGAAACGATTTATGTGCTTAAACATTGGCTTTAAGCACTTCTAATGCTCAGCTGCTGCTTAACTGTTGGTGCCTAATACCTTATTTCAATGAGAATGTACGTAGCTGTCTCAGTCTAGGTGTCTGGGTGCCTCACATGCCTAAGCCCGAGTGGAATTCTCAAACAAGGTGTTTCCTCCCTGCACCTCACCTTGCCTGTAGGGCCTGATCTGATAGATGTGCTCTGAGCACTCTTTGACTGCATACAGCGCAGCTTTTGGGGGAGGAGTGGGAGGTGCTTCTCACTTATAACGACTTGTTCATAGAGACTTGGTCCTTGGAAAACCAGGATTGACTTCTACAGCGCACTAAGCTGCCTTCTTCATGTTACGTCCCTGTGTTGACCCTGTTGTTGAATGCTAAACGGTCTGTAGTGTGCTTTTATCTGTTGCTGGTAAACTGATGTCTGTTAAGCAGTAGTCAGAGCACAGTAAGGAACTTTGTCTCTATTTGGATGCAGCTGCTCCAGATACACTCTGGTTTGGCATGCACTAAGGCCTTGTACACACTGCAAAGTTATTGCGCGATAACGCTCGTTATTGCGTGATAACAGGCACAGCGCCCACACACAAATCCATGTTGTTGCGCGGTAACAGCTGTCTTACTGCGCAACATGTAAACCACCAAAACGAGGGTTGTAGCGGCTACCGCGGAACAGCTGTTCCGCGATAGTTCGTGTGTGTACGGTTGCCGCGCAATATGAAACCTCCGGAAATGTCCCAGAATTCCAATTCCATCCCTTCTGCACTTCCTTCTGCGCTCTGTGGCTGTGACGTGACTGTACCTGCCCTCCCATCATCCTGGGAATTTTTGAATTCTTCACTCTTCCTGTTTGCTCGGCGTGGAGTGCAGCTGCAGCTGTGTACTCCAAGAGCAATGGCGGCTCAACGCAGCAAACGTGCTCCAGTCTGGACCACAGCTGAGGTGCTTGATCTCATAGGCATCTGGGGAGAGTCTGCTGTGCAGGCACAGTTACGTCGCAGCCGGTGGAATTTCGGTATTTTTGGCCAGATTTCTCAGGCCGTGGCAGAGAAGGGGTACGAGAGAGACACTCTTCAGTGCAGGTCGAAGGTGAAGGAGTTGCGGATTACGTACCACGGAGGCAGAGAGGCAAACCGGTGCTCTGGCTCAGCACCGGCTACATGCTGATTTTACAAGGAGCTGGAAGCAATCCTGAACGGGGATCCACAACCACCCCAAAAGCTCCTGTGGACACATCAGCACCCCCTCATGAAAAGGATACCAGAGCAGACGGTGACGAGCAATTCGTCGATGAGGACGTGGAGGTGGAGGATGACCTGGAGGGTGAAAGCGGTGCAGCCGACCTAGGGAGCCAGGAGCTGTTCTCCACGCCACCTGACATGTGCTGCCCAGATTCCTTCTTCATACTGTCTTCAGATGCAGCAGAGGGGAGCTCTGGTAAGTTTCATCAGAAGTGGCTTCTATGCTAGCTGGATAAGCTTTGCGGGCAAATGAAGAGCGGGCGGGAAATAGGCATTTTGAGTTTCATCCTTTCTTTTCTTATTTGGATGGGGGGGGGGTATACCCCGCATTACATGAGCAGTGCATCAATGCATGCTGTAATTGTCAAGAAATCCTCTCCATTGAGATCATTGAAGGTGTCCTCGATGTACTTCCACAGCCTCCTAGTTAAATTTGATGGGAGAGCAACTGTTTCCCCTCCCCCATAGAGGGATACTCTCCCTCGCCAGTTGCAAAGCACAGCAGCGGGAACCATGGCTGCGCACAAGCCTGCTGCGTATGGTCCTGGCTGAAAACCAGTGACATGCAGGATATGCATTCTGGCTTGCAGAGGCACTCTAAGCAGCGAGATATCGGCTTCCATGGCAGTGCCGTATGTGAACTAATCGCCCAAAGCACTGCAAATAGTTCACGGAGCTGTGTGTCTTGTCTCGGCAACCCGAACCTCCCTTTGCAAAAGCCCTTTCAGTCCCCAGCAATGCCCTGTCCCGTGGGCACAGCAGAATGTGGCGGGAGAGCATATTACCGGCTCCTTAACCAAAGTGAGAACAATAGCACTACTTATGATGTTTCATTTTTCCTTAGAAACGACCTTCGCCGGTCGGTGGTCTGCGTCAGCTGACCGGCTGAGACAGATAAGGAGGAGGCCTCGCAGGAGCAAGGAGGATATCTTCCAGGAGCTGATGCAGTCCAACGAGGCATCAGCAAGGGAGACTAGACAATGGAGGCAGGAGTGCTGGCAGGAGCGCAAAGAAAACAATGTGAAGAGGCAGAAGCAGAAGGATGCCCTCATAAGCATCCTACAGGAGCAGACCCAACTGCTGAAGACCATGTTTGGTCTGCAGACACAGCTGCTCCAGGCTCGCCCCCCCCTGCAGCCACAGAAACACTTTCTGTCCCCCATGCCCCATTCTCCCTCAAAGCAGTTCTTTGAAGCCCAGGGACCCTCCTGGTACAATGTTACATCCACTCCTGCGCCAAGCTATGGCATTGAGACACACACCTACACGCATCTATAGCCCCTTTTGCAGGCACTGCTTACTGTAAATATTTAATGTTTTATAATAATAAAATTGAATCACTTGAACTTTGCACAGTGTCTTTATTGATACACAATAAGATTAGTTATTGCATGTTTAGTATTCACTCATTCGAGCATAATACAGTACACGCCCACCGGCACCGTCCCCCCACCCCCCAATCAGCACCCAATAGTGCTTGGGAACACTACTGCACAGTGATGCAAGGCATCCTATGAGTCCCCATCACTAAAATGCACCCTAAGTGCCTCCCTTATGCGGACGGCTCTCAGCTGTGCCCCCCTGATACTCCTAGTGGCTGGCTGCTGGAAGGCAAACTCTAGCCTCAGCCTCCACGTCCCATGAAGGGGGAAATTTCTCTCCCCTATTTTCACAGAGGTTATGCAGGACACAGCACGCCGCAATGACGGCTGGAATGTTATCCTCATTTAAGTCTAGCCTCCCGTACAAACAGCGCCAGCGGCCTTTTAAGCGCCCAAAGACGCACTCTACAGTAATTCGGCACCGGCTTAACCGGTAATTGAAGCGCTCCTTGCTGGGATCCAAATTTCCAGTATAGGGCTTCATGAGCCAAGGCATCAGTGGGTAGGCTGGGTCTCCTGTGATGACTATGGGCATCTCCACATCCCCAACAGTAATTTTATCATCGGGGAAGAAGGTCCCTGCCTGCAACTTCCGGTACAGGCCCGTGTTCCGGAAAATGCGAGCATCATGCACCTTACCCGACCACCCCACATTTATGTCCGTGAAACGCCCCCTGTGATCCACAAGTGCCTGAAGCACCATGGAGAAGTAGCCCTTCCTATTAATATACTCCGTCGCAAGATGCTCCGGAGCTAGAATGGAGATGTGCGTGCCGTCTATTGCCCCTCCACAGTTCGGGAATCCCATGGCCGCGAATCCATCGACGATCTCCCGCACGTTGCCCAACGTCACGATCCTCCGGAGCAGAACACGATTAATGGCTCTGCACACTTGTGAAAGTGCTAACCTGATGGTTGACCTGCCAACTCCAAACTGATTGCGACCGAGCGGTAGCAGTCTGGAGTCGCCATTTTCCACAGCGCGATTGCGACACGCTTCTCCACGGTGAGGGCGGCTCTCATTTTGGTGTCCTTGCGTCGCAGGGCAGGGGCTAGCTCCTCACACAGTTCCATGAATGTGGCTTTCCGCATTCGAAAGTTCTGTAGCCACTGGTCATCATCCCACACCTGCAAAACGATGCGGTCCCACCACTCAGTGCTTGTCTCTCGTGACCAGAACCGGCAGTGCACCGAGTGCAGACGCTCTGTGAAGGAGCTCAGCAATGCAGTGCTGTTGTTCTGCATGGCAGTCACCAGCCCAGGGTCATCCGAATCCTGCTCTGATTCAGAGCTGAACGCATACTGTGCGACCAGCCGAGATGTATTCATTATGCTGAAGGCGACAGTCGAGATCAGAGCTGGATCCATGTTGCTGCAAAAGGACTTCCGGGAAGCAATGCGCTACTGTTGAAAATGGGCGCGAGTTGCTAGTAGCAACTCCCGTGACGCAACGGGAACAGAATGCACCATGGGAAACCAAGGTTTTACCCATGGTGCTCAGCGCTACTCTCCTTCTACCCAGGATTCTTAGCGCCAAAGCAGGATGGATGGAACTGTAGGATAGGTTCCCACAATTCAATTGGGTTTCTTGTGAAATCGCGAATTGCAGGGGAGGCTCTGTTCCGTCACAAGCGGCAGAGTGTGTACACGATCCTGCACTACAAAAACCACGTGACTTTTAAAGCGCAACGGGCTTGTTGCGCAATTATTCCTGTAGTGTGTACATGGCCTCAATCTCTGTATTGATGAGCTCCAACTTTTAGCCCAGTGGTTAGACCATTCTCCCTGGATGTGGGAGACCTGGATTCAGTTCATTTCTTTCCCCTCTGCCTCATGTGGAGAAGGAGATTGAACCTGGATCTTTCGCTTCCTATGTGTGTACTCTAAGCACTAGGCTATAGAGTCATCCCCTCTCTCTTTTTGTCCTTATACAATACCCATATCCCTTTCTGGATCTAGCCCATAGTCCATGAACCCTTACTGATTTTTTTCCCCTTTTTAAAGCTAGTTAAGATTATATTAGAAAAATTAGTTTATGCTAGTTCTATATATAATATTTTCTATGCCAGTGGTTTTCAAACTTTTTTTATCGGGACCCAATTGAAGGGAAAAAAAAAAAAAAACATTTATGCCATGATCCAACAACTGCATCTCTGAACAATGCATTCCAGTCTTTTGGTGGCAGCAGCAGGGGATACCACAAACCAGTGCCTGAGGGTCTGCCACCCAGTACTGGGTCCCGACCCCAAGTTTGAAAACTGCTGTTCTATTCAATTAAACACTACTATCAGCTAGTATATAAAGACACACAAATTTCCAGACATACTTATCAAAACTAAGAATTGTCTCAAAATAATTGTACATTTTCAATAAGATCATAGTTTAAGTAAGATTCTTTGTAATTCCATAGAAGAATGTAAAATCAAATTATAGCAACAAATTCTTGATAGGATTCCCAGATGAATTTCTTATAAACTGTAAGATGCTGCTAATGTAGGGCTCGACAAAACCTGGATGTCTAGCCTGGCTCCTAGCTCCACTGCAGAAATGCAGCAGAAGAGTGCCCTGTGTCATCCAAAAATAAAACTGTTGGCGCCTAACTGGGAGCCAATTTTGTCAAGCCCTGTACTAATGTTAATTGATGGATCTTAATCCATGTCAGCCATTAGGAGCCAGAGATGCTTAAGTATTTTTATATGACCTTCATTATGTGACCCATAGAAGTGTAAAGAGACTATTATGGAAAATAGCAATGGGGTGAAGGGTAAACTCTGTCATAGAGCAGAAACTACTAGAGAGCCAAAAGAGAGCAGGAGTTAAAGGTCAAGTTTCAAAATTGCAAAATCTTAAATGTGTATGCCATATTCTGAGAATTAAGGGTTTTAGGATATTAGAATTTTGTTGCTGTATTGAATATTTTTGTATTACCATGACATTAATAGCAGTAAGAGTTCTGTTTTCCTTTCCCCAAGACTCTGTTTATTTCTGCACAACACCAAATGAAAAATTCCTTTAACGTCTTCAGTTCATGTAAAGGGGAAGGTGAAAAGTGCAGTTAAGTCTAAATATCAAGTAAAGCTTCATGTTAAAAATCCTTCTTTTTCTTACGTTCTTTGAAGAATTTTATACAAAGGCAAGTCTTTCCGTTAACATCTGTCAGATGGCAGCAAATGTGCTTGGTGGGGAAAAGATGTCAGTTTTCAGAGCTAAATTGAAATCCTCCAGTTTTGTCATGTGTCAAGACAAAACAAGCCATGCCCACACAGAACAGAGTGGTTGTGGAGAGGAAATCAAAAGATAAGAAAATGCATTTTTGTTCCCTTGCTTGTAGTAAAATTGCAGGAAGAATTTAGAGGTACAATGCGACATCCAGTGGGGTGCTGTTGGACCTGATTTGATATCCCATGTTTGGGAAAAACTGTTGCTCGAGATGCTCTTGTTTCTTTTTGATCTACAGGCGAGAGGGGTTTTTGGGTTTTTTTTACTGAGATCACACTGGCAACTCAAGAATCATGTTTAGCTTGCCAAACCTGTCACAGGAAAGTACTGAAAAGTTAAATTTGCCCTGGCTAGTCTGACCCTTAAGACTTGTTTACACAGGGGAGTTATTCCAAAAGTTATTCCTTATTTAACTCCATGCATGCATGCTCTCATTCTGGAATATGAACATTCACACATGGAGTTAATCAGGAACAGCTAATAGTCTTTAAATTTACATTCTACTTTATTCTGGATTAATTTTCATCTATAGACAAACCTTTAGAAAGCTGAGGAGGAAAAATAAAATACTGGTGGCTGTGCTGTTCTTTCTGGATAAAACCAACCTCTGTGAAGAAAGCCAGGAGAAGACCTATGAGCCATTCAGTATATTGAAGCATTGTATAGAACTGGCATTGGTAGTTTGCATGGGTGGGGGGGAGGGGCTTTTTTGTTTTCTGCTCTCATCTGTCTGTCCAGCATATAAAAGCACAGTATGTTCTAAAGTTCTTATTTCACAAAACACAATAACAGCCACGTGGGAAGTCTGATGTACACATCAAGCTGGAAAACAGCATAAGGAAAACTACAGTGGTTACTGGCTAACTTTAAAAAATTCCAGTTTCTGATAAAGCACTCTTAAGTAACAAGCCCTGAATTTGTTTTAAAATTTTTCTCTTTACCCATGTTGGTTTATATCAAGTGTCTGTCTTCTCAACGTCTGACAGACTGACAGAGGCATCAGCAACTCTGACTAAAGTACTATTTTTAAAGAATACATTGCTATCTTTCTGCTAGTGATCTTGTGTTATTTTTATGTGCAGTTTTCAGATGGAAATACACTGCAAATCATATGGGGTTCTTTTAACACTTACCAACAAATACCACGTAGTTACAACAATTGTATCCTATTCCAGATATACAGTGGTGGAGAATGTGGTACCACAGATCCTTTAATGTGGCTACCTTGGCAAAAGCTGAGATTTTAATTCAAATTACTGTATACTTCTCAGTTGATTTCACACCCTCGTGCCACAATACAAGCCAGTGAAAAGTAGTTGAAAAGTTCCTGACACACTGACACCTACAACTTTATACACATTCTCTGGGGAAGAAATGAGTATATATATATATAGACAAATACACAGGAAACCAGAAGAGGAAAAAGTGTTAATGTAGATAATAACAAGTAGCTTTATTACAGTACAGGCTTTCTAATTCACACATCAGTAACTTTCACATAGTGTTTGCTATTGAAAAATGAGCAGCAAGTGTTGAGGTCTTTATGAATGAGTTACTGTACAAAGTATGTTGCAGAACCTTCATTATACTGTAAAGTAGCATCAGATTACGCTCCATTTGTCAAATGTTCATTACAAAATATTTTTCTGTCTTTGCTTTTCATCTTGACTTAATTACCAATTTGCAGTTCAGTTGCTTGTAGTAGATTGTCCTGTCAATAATGTTAATTAATGAGGCTTTACAATGTTGAGAAGTTTTGCTCTAGGAATGCCATCTTTTCTAAAAGAAATCAGGTAATAAGTGAATAGATAGTGAATCTGTTGGTGAACATAAAGTGTCAAATCGACAATTCACATTGAACAACATTTTAACACCTAATTTTTTTTTACGGTATCAGTGTTAGAGGAAATAAGGGCTTGATTCTCTGTGTATATTGAATTACCATTTATAAGATGCTTATGTTCTACAGTAATTTGGACCGAAATTCTTCTGAGAGTTTCCAGGATTCTTTAGACAACTGGAAATGTTTGTGTCTTAATTTTTTTTAAATGACTAGCTTAGGTGTGAAAATTTGTTTTAATATTGTATTGCTAATTTTATGCTGCGCTATATTTTGGCTATATGTCACAGTTTTTCTATTGACTATGTGCAGTAACATTAGGGGAAAAAAAAGATTTTGGTAGCTGTGTATGAGACACATTTGTGGCTTTGCCATCTTGCATCTCCAAATGCTCAGTGTGGGACAAGCACATTTGCTGGAATGTTTGTATCAAAATGATCAGCAGTGAGATAGCAGTTGTGACACTTTAATCTGCAACTTTACGTTTCAACATCAATTGAGATTGAAATAGGTAGTTCACATTTCTGACCTCTTGAGTGTCAGTGCATTTAGTCACATTTGAAGGCTTTCTTGGCAACTATATCTAGTACTCTTTTAGATTCTACAGCACAATTTAGTAGCAAGAGACAAATTTAAAAGGCTGCTGAATATCTGTGGGCTCTTCATAATCACCCTGTGGGTTTGCTTAATGTTTGTTACTTAGCATACTCTTAATCTATTTTAATATTTTTCTCTCACCAGAGTGTGTACAAATGTGACTTTTTAAACCTTCAAATTCAGCAACCCCTCCAGCTTGCACAAGATGCTATTGATGCCTTCCTTAAACAGCTGAAAAATCCCATTGATTCGCTACCTGGAGAGCTCTTCCATGTTGTGGTTTTTTCACTTCTCCTGTCTTACTTTCCGTCACCTTATCAACGATGGATATGCTGCAAGAAGGCCCATGAACTTCTGGTGCTGAATGGTTTGTTGCTTATAATCACTCCTGACTCCTCCCATCAGAATCGCCACGCTGTGATGATGAAAAGCTGGAAAATTGCCATAGAATCCTTGGGCTTTAAACGTTTCAAATATTCAAAGTTTTCTCACATGCACCTGATGGCATTTAGGAAAATCTCCCTGACAACTAAAAGTGACTTAGTTAGCAGGAATTACCCAGGGATGCTGTATATTCCACAGGATTTCAACAGTATAGAAGATGAGGAATATTCTGACATTTCCTGCTACGTCCGATCAGATACTGAAGACGAACAGCTAGCTTACAGTTTCATGGAGCTTCCTGATGCCCCTTATGACTCAGACTCTGGGGAAAGCCAGGCTAGCTCAGTCCCTCTCTATGAGCTAGAAGACCCTATATTACTTTTAAGTTAATATAACAGTTGAAATGCCCTTTAAGTCCAAACTCCTTTATTGCTTAACTAATTTTGCTATACTAACATGGGCTCATTACATAAAAATGGTTTGCATAGAGAAAATGCAAAGGTTTACAGAGTTGGCTATTTTTTTCTACTTTTAAATTTTAAAATTTATTCTTGTACAAAAAGTGAAGAATACAAGTTTTATGCAAAATGACTCATGTCATAGCATAAATTGCTGTTACTTTCTTTAGGATTTTTCAGAAAGGTACCATTCTTTTCTTCAGTGCTGTGAAGTGTGAATTCTACTTGATTTGCTAAATGTCTTGTTTCAGTATTTTTAACTCTTAATATGGTTGAGCTTGTGACACTGGAGTTGGTGGATTTCTGAGAAGTTTCTGTAGGAAAAAGCAATTTGCACTTTGACAGTAAATGTGCAAATGAGTTTGGAGTAAGCTATTTGATGGCTAAACTTATCCGGTTTCTTTTACTGAACAAAGCTTGTTCTATATTGTAGAAAGCTGTTTCTGAATAAGCTTGGGCTGAGGGAACTTTGATATTTGCACATTTGGTTTTACTGAAAGATTTTGTTGCTCTTTCAATTTCAGTTAATTGAAGTAATGCCAAAATATTGGGACATACTCTCCCATCTGTATACACATGTAAAACCTCACTGACATAAGAGGAGTTAGACGTGTGTTAATGAGAGACTAGCCCTAACAAATGATATAGTATAATAGGTGTAGATAACTTATTTTTTACTTCAAAGCTGGAAAGTGTTTGCGATTTTATGATTAAAGTAGCACTAATGTATCAGTATTGCCCACAATGAATAGTTTTCTGTATTCTCCTGAAAATTATATTTTGCATAAAGTTTTAAAGCAAAAAGTTATGGGTGAAGAAAAATGCTAAGTTTTCTTTTATAGCTATAGATCTTAGTTGCAGAATTTCCAAATTATACACATTAATTCTAGTAGGCCAATTTTGTAAGTGCAAGAACCCAATTCTACACAATTAAGGCTGTATTTACACTTATTTGAGTAACCCCACTGACTATTGGCATAAGTGAAGTTAAGCACATCCTTAAGTGTTTGAAAGATCTGGACCTTATTGTAGATATGGCATTTGGTTGGCCATTTTTCCTGTGACTTTAAGAATTGCTCTGCAGTTTAAGATGCTGAGACAAAAATCAGCTCTGTACACATTCAGAAATCTTTTGCTGAAATGTGTATGGTAAACCTAGCAGACAATTTCTATACTGATGTAGAAACGGATGGTCATTTTTTAGTTGGTTTTTAAAATATTTCTGCTCTCCATTTAAAAAGAAGGGCCAAAATTGTTAAACCTGGGTGCCTGAAGTTAGGGACTTAAATCCATTTGTAGCAACATAGCCAGAGAAGTATACTGAATTCGGTTCCAAAGTGTGGGGTTTTAGGGACCTAACTTTAGAATAGGCTTGAAAATTTTAGTCCAGTGTTATTAATGCAGTTTCACATATAATGACAAAAATATCTTTGAGCCACAAAAAACTAATCTTGTATACAGCCAGAAATTACCAATTGCCATTTTTAGTGTAATTTTTAGGTGATTATTTTTAGTTTTATTTTTAAAACACTTCCATGGAAGTTTAGCATTGAAGTTTCACAATTTCCGACTTCTTGAGTGCTTTTTTTGCTTTATTCTGTACTTCCTTGGCAATTGTTCCTACTTACACTAAAATTTTCACAAACTGTATTAAGTTGCTTTATTCTTAAATATAAGCTTTTTGTACATCTTGCACATCAGATTAAAGGAATCCCCAATCATCCAGACTTGATTGCTGTAGTTAACTATGAATGGCATGATTTATTTAAAAAAACAAACAAAAGTTGTATTTAAAATGTAAACATTTTAAGACTTGATGGAAGTGTTAAATTAAAACTCATGCTAAATTAAAAGAATATTAAAAATGTAACAAAGCCACTGATCTAAATAAAATCTACTGTGTATTTTGCATCAAGTTAAATACGGCTTGACATTCACATCTAATGCTTAAAATTCACTTTTGCTAAACTAAGATGCTTGGCAATCAAGATGTCATTCTCAGTTGAGCACTGCTGGAATCAGTGATTATGTTAAAGCTAAATGTTGGTGCTATAAATTCTCGATTGTTTACAGAAATTACTGATTCTGCTTATGTTCCAAAGTGTGCATGAGCTATTTTAATAGGTACTCCTTTTAAAAAAATAGCTATAAAAATTTATTACCATCTGGCATAAATATATTTGTACTAGTCAGTGTAATTTACACTCCATTTACCATTCATTCAAATGGGGATGGTTTGGAATTATGGCCAGATGTATTCACCACAAATAGTTTAAAAACTGAATGTTTGAATTCAGCCTATCTGACAGCTTGATGACATTGTAGTTGTGATTCAGGGATGCCAGATTATCCCAGAAGCTATGGTTCTTTTTTGCTGCCCAAACTAAATACTTTAAGTGCTTTCCAGAAATGTAGGGTTTGGTAGTGTGAGGAAAAGGGGTTTCCTGCTACTCAGGTCACCCAAGATAGGAAAGATGTCATGATCTTCTAGAAATGCCCCTTTAGAGGTTCAAGAAAAAAAAGTCCCTAGGTTTTGAAACTCCTCAAAATCATGACTCTCCACAATATGGTGAAACAGGATCCCCATACTCCAGGTGTCAGGGAAAGAGGGGCAGGCATACCACAAAATGTTTTTGTTTTTATTTCATTACTTTTGTGAACAAAGCACATGTATTTAAAAAAAAAAATTAAAAGCTTTTTGTAAAGTGTTTTGTTTCAGTAGAACTCTTTTGCAAGTCATTAATATTGAAATTTTCATTAGTGTACATTAATTATAATAATTTTACATGGTACGTGTACAATATTTTGGAGCGTATTGAATAACATTTTATAAAGAAAGAAACTAAAATGCAAAATTCGGTAATCTGATTTTCTATAATTTTGTTGTAGCTTGTTTTTATGGGAAGAGACTTTATAATCTTATTTATATATTTTATAATGCTTCACAGTTAACAGAAACAAATACAACTGGCATCCTTCCTGTCTGCTTTGCATGCTTCCCTTTGGTTGTGCTCTTCCAATCTCTTCTTCACTGTAGACTGGAACACATTCTGCTTTCCTCTACCACTTTTACAGAACACAATCTTGGCAATACCTTGTTTCCTTTCAGCCGTTAATTATCAATCAGAGACACTGCTGAGACGTTTTCTCCTGGAGCTCACAGTGCAGAAGGGAGAGAATAGTCATGAAGAAAGCAGTGTGTGCAGATGCAAAAGGCTGAAAATGCAGAATTACAAGGCCATTTCAGCTGAAATGTGATGAGTCTTGTCTCTGTTCTACAAGAGACTCCACATAAGAGTCTGGAAATTCAGTTTCTAAGTTACTTCGATGTGGAATCTTAACAATTCACAAGCTAAATGGTGCATAGAAAATGTTTGTGTGTGCATCTCCTTTCTCATACCGACTTGCAAATAAAATTCCAAAGGGGTAGCCGTGTTAGTCTATTGTAGAAAGACAACAGAGTCCTCTGACACTTTTAAAGACTAACAGATTTATTTATTGCATGAGCTTTCATGCGATAAATAAATCTGTTAGTCTTTAAAAGTGCCACAGGACTCTGTCGACTTGCAAATAGGCACCCATAACTCATTGAAAGGAAATAAACTGCAAGCTTTTGGTTAGAATGCAGAATTATGAAAACTGCTCAACTATCTATGAAGTACAAATGCTGTATGAAAGCAAATGCTGTTCCCATCCTACTTGTCCCTATCTGGGTTTTCCTTCATTGTTAAACAGCAGCAAATGTTCCTTGGCTGCTCTTACTGTTTCTCCCTGCAAGAAACTTTCCATACTTTTCTCCCTACTTGAAAGAGAGGCTTAAATCTCTTAAGTTTCCAGTTGCACATGTTAACTGCCTTTGCATGAATCAGCAGAATGGCTATTTATAATACCAGCCTAGTATCTGCCAACTTGTTTTAAGTTTTGAAGGTCGAATCACTCCAAAGTATGTATCTAAATAGTTTGGTCAATTTTGTCACTGTTTGATGTTTGTTTTAGAGCTACTTGTGAATGGCAGTCTGCTAGTGTAACAGAGGGAAAGGTTGCCAGATATGTATTTCTAGAAGAGCTAGTAATTTTTAAAGAGATTTCAGTTACTTGTGCAATAAAAAGTTCCCCCTTCTCCAAAATTTCAAGGGATTAATTACTGCTTCAAGGGTGTTCCTGGGATAGAGTTGAAAATAATGGTATTACTTGAGTTCCTTTCTCTTGAGACCTTGATAGCAACTGTTTTACTTCCAAAAGATATCTAGCTTTTAACGGTTCTATCAGTTTTAACAATAGTTTTTCTGCTATACCTGCCTATTATTAAGATTCACCTTTTCAATACAAACACCAGCTTGATGTTCAAAGGCCAAAGTTAATGTCCACACTCCTGAAGTATTAAAAGTCCACACACTCTCCCCATTGCCTAAATTCTTCATGGACTTGAGAAATTGTGGCTATATAAGCCATGTGGAATTTTTAAAAGAAAACTATTCTTGTGCTCCAACCTTGGTATGCTGCTTTATATCTAGTTTTACCCAGCCTAAATAAGTGTCAGGCCAAACAACTTCTGTATTTTATTAATATACTTAATGCACTACTGAACATAAAATCTAAATTTGGTGTTTATTGCATAAATGTGTTTGAAAATGATCACAGCATTTCTAATTTACAGCTTGTAGTTAGTGCTTGATTTAGAAAGCAAATCTCTGTAATGCTGGTAGGCAGCAAATTGAGAAACCACTCTCTGGGACTTTAAGTTGTACACAGTGAAGTGGTGTGGGTACTATAAAAACTCTTAAATTATGACACCATCTTTGTACAAAAAGACCAGGGGGAAATTCACCTGGATTAGGTCAAAGCCACTTAATCTCCCACTTCAATCATTGCTTGTGGTGAACTTTTCTTGAATTCTGCACTTGCAGATTTTAGCTGCCTGCTTGCCTGATGCTAATGGGGCAGCTACTTGCACAATATTAAGCCTCATGCAATAAACACATCCATGAGTAAAAATAGCTCGTTTCCCTAAGCATCCTCCGGGTACCCTAAGTGGGACTGAAGCAAGAATAAAACAGAGTCTTGGAGCACTTTAAAAAACTAACATTTATTTAGTGCAAGAGCTTTTGTGGGAGAAAATCCCACTTCCCTCAGAGACTTGAAGATGGAGACTTTACCAAAAGGGAGGAAAACAAATACAGGGAAGTTCTCCTTCCATGCTCTTAAATTCTCCATCTTCAGGCCTCTGAGGAAGTGGGATCCTCCTCCCTGGAAGACTCATGCGCTAACGAAGTTTGTTGGTCCTGGCGTTTGTTTCGCTGAACTAGACTAACAGGGCTCCCCGGGAGATAAGCGGAGGCACTGGTGCAGCTATTACCTGGGGAAGGGACGGTACCATGTCACCTAAGACCCAATGCTGGAGGCGAGGCGCACCGGCGGGCGCCTCCGGTACCACCGTGGTTCGCGCTTTGCCGGTACTTGGGGTAAGGGGAAGTGTCACTCCACGAGCACTGCACGTGGGCAGGCGCCATGCTGGGCAGCCCCCGCCCCGTCCTGCCAGCAGCTGGTGCTCCGGCCATTGGGCGGGAGGGGAGGCTGCTGCGGCGAGCTCAGGGTATCAGCCCGTGTCAGCATTCTCTAAGCTCCGCCCCTTTTCACTCTCCCTGAGCCTGGTGGCGCTCGCGACGCTCGCAATGGGGGACGTCTTGGGCCGCCCCGCCCAGCTGCTTGTCCCGCGGGCATCTCTTCGTGCCCGCCGCGCGGCGCTGTTTGAGCCCTCGCGCTCCCCGTAGCGTGGGAGGTGCCAACATGGCGGCTGCAGCCGCTCTAGGTGGGGGACTTTCCGGGGAGTCAGTGGCGCCGGGGGTGAGTGTCCGGGACTGGGGGAGGGGCGCGAAGGACCCCCGCGGGGCCGCCAGGCCGGCGAGCGCGAGGGTCGACCCCAATCAAGGCTGGGCTGAGCGACCCGGCGGGGGTAAAGGGCCGGCGAGACGCCTGTGTGGGGCGGGCTGCGGCCCGTGGGGCTGGGCTGGGCTCGCAGCAGCAGGAAACTTTCGGCCAAGTTTATTCCTAGGGCAGGACGTGCCTGGGTTTGCCCCCCGTCTGTCCGCCGGCCGCGGGGTTTTTCTTTCGATTTTACGCCTCTCTAGTCAGTTCCCACGTGAACGCGGCAGCAGGACCCGGGGGCACCGCGGTCACCCAGGAGCGGCAGCGAAGGAGCCGCCCAGGCGCGTGCTTCGTTCTCACCCCCTGGGGCCAGATGAGCCTTTTGCCCCAGGGAAAATCCAACGCCGCGGTCAGACGGAGAGGAACTTCGCAACAGCTGCTGCAAACCGCTTACCCCGAGTCCTGCGCCGGGAGGAGCTGGGGGAAAGGCCACTTCTAAGGTTTCTATCTGCTAGTAGGACCACTGCCACAATCCCCTGGGACTGTTCAGGGATACCCGGAAGAATTCGGTTGCACCCTTTTGTTCTTCTGCATATTGTGCTGTTCAAAGAACACACCTGTAACAAGTCTGATCCATCTTTGTTGGTTGGCTAAAGTCTGCAACAGACGATACCCCAGTTTAAAGGTTGGCTTTTTAACCAGTGCAGAATCCTGTGGAGGGTATTTTATTTAATTTTATTTAAGCCTGGATTATATTGGTTTAATTTGCATTAGTAAATTACTCTCAGCAGTATTTACCAGATTATCTAAAAATTTTAGTCTAGATTTAAAAGTTATGATGTTAGCATGTATTTTAACATGTTTCAGAAGACAGATGTAGGCACTGCCTACTTCATTCCATAGAATAGGGCTGGAAGAAGAGAGACACCTCATGAGGTCATCTGATACAACCCCCTGCTAAAAGCAGGACTACTCTCACTAAATCATCCCAGCCAGGGTTTTGTCTAACCGGGCCTTAGAAGTTTCTAAATATGGTGATTCTATCATCTCCCTAGGTAACCCATTCCAGTGCTTCACCAACTTCCTAGTGAGAAAGCTTTTCCTAATATCCAACCTAGACCTCTCCAGCTGCAACTTGAAACCATTACTCCTTGCTCTGTCCTCTGTTACTACTGAGAATAGCCTAGCTTTCTCCTCTTTGGAGCACCCCTTCCAGTAGTTGAAGGTTGCTATCAAATCCTCCTTAGTCCTCTCTTCTGCAGACTAAATAAGCCTACAGAGTCCTGTGGCACTTTTAAAGACTAACAGATTTCTTTATCGCATG